>CAUYLG010062402.1:0-20797 GCA_963573385.1 Cacajao melanocephalus
GATCCTTTTAGATAGATTCTATATTAATTTTAGGAAAGATGATTCTATTTCTTAAAAAAGTGTTTGATTTTTGGTAGGGATTGCACTGAATCTGTATATCATTTTGAGTAGTATTTACATCCTAACAGTATTAAAATATTGTCTTCCAATCCATTAGCATGAGACATCTCTCCATTTATTTATATTTTTAATTTTAAAGCAATATTTTGTGGTTTTCATTGTACAAGTCCTTCACCTCTTTGGTTAAGTTTATTCCTACCGACTTTATTCTTTTTGATGCTATTGTAAGTGCAATTGTGTTTTTAATTTCTTTTTAGACTTCTTTTTGACATTATATAGAAATGTAACTGAATTTGGGGGATGTTGATTTTATAATCTGGAAATTTCCTGAATTCATTTATTAGTTATAACAGCTTTATGTGAAATCTTCAGGGTTTTCTACACATAAGATCATGTCATCTGTGAACAGAGAGAATTCTAGTTACTTCTTTCCAATTTGGATGACTTTTACTTTTTTGTCTTGCCTAATTGCTCAGGCTAGAACTTTCATTATTGTATTGAATAGAACTCACGAAATCAGTCATCCTTCTCTTCTTCCCCATCTTAGAAGAAAAGTTTTCAGTCTTTCATTATTGAGTATGATATTTACTGTAGGATTTTAATATATGGTCTTTATTTTGCTGAGGTAGTTTCCTTCTATTCCTAGTGTCTTAGTCGTTTTGTGTTGCTGTAAAGGAATGCCTGATGCTGAGTAACTTATAAAGAAAAGAAGTTTATTTGGCTCATAGTTCTGCAGTTTGTACAAGAAGCATGGTGCCAGCATTTGTTTCTGGTGAAAGGCCTCTGGCTGTTTCCACTCATGGTAGAAGGGGAAGGGAAGTCAATATGTGCAGAGGTCACATGATAAGAGAGAGAAAGTAAGAGAAAAGGGAGGATAGTAGTGCCAGACTTTTAAACAACTGGTTCTCATGGGAACTAATAGAGCAAGAACTCATTCATTACTGAGGACAGTACCAAGTCATTCATGAGGGATCTACCCCTGACTCAAACACTTCCTATTAGGTTCCACCTCCACCAACACTTGGAATCAAATGAGATTTAATGGGGTCAAGCAAGCCAAACTATATCACCTAGTATGTTAAATTTTTTAAAAAATCAAGAATGTGTGTTGAATTTTGTCAAATGCTTTTCCTGTATGAATTTAGATGATTATGTGTTTTTTCCTTCATTCAGTTAATATGATTTATTACATCAGTTGGCTTTTATATGTTGAACAATCCTTGAACCACAGAATAAAGCCCATGTTGTTATAGTGTATAATCCTTTTAATATGCTACTTAATTTGATTTACTAGTATTTTGTTGAGTATTATTGCATTAATATTCATACGGGATATTGGTATGTATTTTTCTTTTCTTGTTTTGTCTTCATCTGGCTTTGATATCAGGGTAATGCTGGCCTGATAGAATGAGTTAGGAAATGTTCCTTCTTCAATTTTTTGGAAGAGTTTGAGAAGGATTGGTGTTAATTATTCTTCAAATGTTTGGTAAAATTTACCAGTGAAGCCTCTGGTCCAAATCTTCCTTTTTGGCAGATTTTTGATTACTGATTCAACATCTCTACTAATTATAGATCTATTCACATTTTCTATTTGCTCATGATTCATTCTTGGTAGGCTTTGCATTTCTAGGAATTTTTTTTATTTCATCTAGGTTGTCAAATTTTTTGGTATACAAATTATTCATAGTACACTTATTATTCTTGTCATTTCTATAAATTCAACAGTAATGTTCTACCTTCATTTCTGATTTTATTAATTTGAGTCTTTTTTTCTTAGTCAACCTATCTACATGTTGTCAATTTTCTTGATCTTTTCTATGAAGTAACTCTTGGTTTGATTTATTTTCTCTCTTGTTTTTCTGATCTATTTTATTTATGTCTGCTCTAATCTTATTTCTTTCTTTATGCTAACTTTGACTTTAGATTGTTCTTTTTTTTCTAGTTCCTTAAGTTGTAAGGTTAGTTTGCTAACTTGAGATCTTGCAGATATTTTGTAAGCCAGGGGGCTTTGTGGACGCACAGGTAGCAAAACTGATGTCAGTATCCGCAATACTGTTGTAATTGGACTAAAGTGCTAGAATTTGACTGACACAAATAAAGTCCTAGTTGAGGATGGCTAAATCTCAAATCTCCCAACAGTCCAAGGTTTTGTCCAGATGGTTGATGAGAGGGTTTCTGCTGTAAAAGGGCTTTAAATCATATGGCTTGATTTGGGAGCATGTTGTTAACATGGTGTAAGGTTGTTTGCCAATTAAAATATCTTTGGTCAAGGTTGGAATTTCAGTATTAGTCTGTGGTCAGTCCCTATCATTTAACCAATGACTGCGGAATCTTTGCCTCAGTTGTCAGTTCAGTTGGCGAAGGAAAAGCCAGTGAGGTGTTTGGGCTGTAGGACTTGTATTAGCCAATCTTGACAGCATGTGGGCTTCAGCATTTGCCAGGTTTAGTTGAAACAATGAATTATTTTAGGGTTTTGGCCTCTGGATTGCAAACCATCAGAAGCATCTAGACCAATAGTAATAAGATCAATATCCAATAAAATGGTGTGTAGCTGTATATGACAGACTTTTGTTTCTTGATGTTGATTCTCTTCCCCTCACAAGTGTTATTATCAAGGAGGGTTTGTCTGGATTTGTCATTATGAGATATGGTGTTGGTTCCATTACCCTCTCCAAATGTGATTTTTGTTTGCTAAGAGGAGTTTTCTATCTCTCTTCTTGGTAGTTCACACTGCCTGTGGCAATAACTCTTGAGCACTAATTTTAATTTTCTGGAGGGGATCAGAGGTAGATCTCAGATTAATCATCCACACCTTATAACCCAAATGTTGAAAATGGTTTTTTGGGTGGTAGAAGTTTATTTTCAAATGGATCTTGTATAAGATGGGCAGGTGCCTGACCCACGGGACAATCTAAGGTTAACAGATGTTAGGAGAGCATGCACCCTTGACCTGGCCTCCAGCACTTATGGGATGGTGCAGGATTAAAAATCCACATAGATAGGAGGAGACAATATTAAAGGACTGCATATATATAATGAGTCTTCACAAGGATGGAGGTGACATATATCCCTCTTCGAATACACAAAAAGGTGATGAAAAGGTTTTCTTTTTTTAGTGGTGTGAGGTGTGAGATGGCCAAAGGATTAAGAGAGATTAAGGCCTGGAGCAACAGCAAAATCCACTTAGTGGTCCGTCTGCCAGACTGGAGTTTTAAAATGGGTTGTTTGAGGAAACCATTAGATCTCTTGATAAAACTGGCTAGCTGGGACCCTTCAGGGAGTCAAAAGTCCTATTAAATACCTTTTCCAAGAGCCCAGAATTATGTATTTTGAGATACAAAATATGTACTTTGGTTACTCTCAGTAATGTCTGAAACTCCAAAGAAGAAAAGGAGTGCCCTGGTGAGACCTTGTATTGTGGCCTTAGAGACATGTGGATTTTTGATTTGTATTTTCGGTGTCTGTGAGGCTAGAGATTTCCAAATTTCTTTACTCTTAAGGGAAAACCTCTTGGGCAATAGCCCAAGAGTTTGTAAAAATGTGCAGATCATTTGCTAACCAGGGCATCCAGTTCTAAGATGACTGCCTGTAGTTAGGCCAATTGTGCTGATCCTTGTTCACATTCTTCATCAGGAAATTCCTGGTTAAGGGATGAAAAGCAGACACATTCCACCGAGTTCTATAACTTGTGATAGTGGCAACGCCTTCCCTATAGTCTATGAACTCTCTTTGTTTTTCATTCAGTTAATCCTAAGAGGGTCGCCAGGTAGCTAAGGGTTTTGGAGAGGGGTGACCTCCATGAACATAGCATCTGGCAAGGGCCTGAGGACAGAGGATGCTATCCGCTTTTACAGGTGGAATATGTCAGAGGACCCAGGTTTGGCTCCATCCTGTATCAAGGAGGCCTCCCTCACTATGCCAAGCTTATGATATGATGTTTCCATTATCCAGGGCATATTGAGCAACTGGGTACAAAAGATCACAGGCTCCAGGTCTATGAGAGCCTCTGTTTTCAGGAAAGCCTTGTATATGCCCATCAATTTTTACTTTCATGGTGTCTAGTACAGAGCTGAGAAAGGCAGTTTTCATATCAGAAGGTTATGGGAAATTTATGGCCATTGTAGGTAGTTCAGAGATATCAGGAGGCATGAGAAGAAGTTGAAGTTGGTGAAGTCTCTCCAGTGAAGGAATCTCTGAGGGCATTAATGGAAGTGTCTCTTGATTTTAATCTGGACAGATTTTAGAGCCTTTTGTTAGAGAATACCTCATCTAGATTGGGCTGATTTGTAAGTGGCAGCATCAGTGAGATTAAGTAAAATTTGCAAATGAGGAATATGTTGTTTCCAGAACCCCAAAATAACTTAAGGATGTTGGACTTGTATGTCCTTAATAAGTATGTCAAATGAATCTCCTGGGAAGAAGATGTTATCAATGTAACGACATAGCTGTATTCCTGGAGAAAGCTGGGTGCAGTTATGATCTTGTCTGTAAAGATTGTGCACGATGACAAACCTACTGAGGTATCTCATGAGAAGCCTAATAAAGGTGTATCGTATCTCTTTGAAAGGGAAGGCAAACTACAGGTGAGAGGCTGATGAAACAGTCACTGAATAGAATATACTAGTCAAGGCTATAATAGCAAAATATTTACCACCTGCTGATTAGATGGAGTTAGTAGTTTTAATAATATGACTATGGGATATGGGGGCCTTAATGGATAGGATGACAGCATTAGAGTTATAGTAATCACCATGAAGAACCATCTGTTTTTCTTCAGGCTTAGAACAGGCAAGATTGGGCTATACAAATGGAGAAGCAGTGGAGATAATTACTCATTAATTAATTATGTCTTATACAGTAAGTTTTAATCCTTGAAGGCCCTGTTTTGATTTGTATTAGACTATCTTAGCTATTTTGACTGAGGATGAAGTCAATTTGTAAATGCAAAGGAATTAATTTAAATTTTTTTATTATTCATTGTTTCAGAATTAAGACAATGGATTTTATTACTATGGGAATTTTTTTGAGGCAGAGTCTCAATCTGTCACCCAGGTTAAGTGCAGTGGCACAATCAAGGCTCACTGCAGCCTCAACCTCCTGGCCTCAAGCTCCTACCCCAGTCTCCTGAGTAGCTGGGACTATAAGCATGTGCCACTATGGCCAGCCAATTTCTTATTTTTTGTGAAGATGGAGTCTCACTATGTTGCCCAGGCTGGTCTTGAACTCCCAGACTCAGGTAATCTTCCCATTTCAGTTTCTCAAAGTGCTGGGATTACAGGTGTGAGCAACAGTACCTAATGCTGGCTTACTATGGAAAATTTTGGCAAGGCTATAGTTAAAATGAGGCATATCTATTTTTCACTATTTTACATTTAGTTACTTTCATAAGATTTTAGGGAATACCATGTTTAAATTTAGTGGGATCCCCAGGAATACCTGTCTTTTGAACACCAGTACTAAGTCTATGAAGTTCTGTCAACTGATGCATTTTATCAAATGTTAAAGTTAATTCAGAATCTATGTTGTAAGTGCACACACACACACACATGCACAAATACTTGTGATTCCATATGAATTCTAGTACTGGCTTATCTTGACAGTTTAATTATAATATTCAAGAGTGTGTCTCTTTGTGTTTATCCTACTTGGAATTTATTAAGTTTCTCGGATATGTAAATTTGTGTATTTTATCAAATTTGGAAAGTTTTCTGCCATCATTTCTCAAATATTCTTTCTGTCTCTTTATTTCTCTTTTCTACTTCAAAAATTCACATTATGAATATGTTGGTATGCTTGGCAGTATCCCAGAGGTCACTGTGGCCCTTTTCATTCCTTTTTTTCTTTCTGATGCCCAGATCGAATAATGTCAATTGACATGTCTTCACGTCCACAGATTCTTCCTTAGGCCTGATCAAATTTGTGTTTGAAAACCTTGAGTGAAATTTTTATTGCAGTTATTGTACCTTTTGGATCCAAATTTCTATGTGATTTATTTTTGATAATTTATATATCTTTATTGATATTCTCTATTTGGTGAGATTTTTGTTCCCCTAGTCTCCTTTAGTTCTTTGTATGTGGTATTCTAGCTCTTTGAGCATCTTTAAGACAGTTGATTTAAAGTTTTTGACCAGTAAGTGCAATTTCTGGGCTTCCTCAAGAAGAGTTTATATTAATTTCTATTTTATGCAGAATGAGCTATGCTTTTTTGTTTCTTTGTATGCTTTATAACTTTGTTGAAATGGAAATTTTAAAGTGTAATTATAGATATTTAATTAATCCGCTTCCTTAGGGTTTCTTGTCACTACTTACTGTGCGTTATGGTTTGTTGTTTGTTTAGTGGTTTTTTTGAACTTTTCTAAAAGATGGTATTCTGTGGTCTCTGAAGTTTCTGTCAGAAAGAAAAAAAAAGGAAGGAAGGAAAGAGGAAGGGAGGAGAGGAGGAAGGAAGGGAGGGAGGGAGGGAGGTAAGAAGAGAGGAAGAGAGGAAGGGAGGAAGGAGTAAAGAAGGAATGAGGGAAGAAGGAAGGAAGGAAAGAAAAAATTATCTCCAATCTGTGTAAATTCAACACTCATACAACACTCAACTGGTTTGTTTACAACTCTGCCTTAGCTGTCACTTCCTGCTTGCATTGGGAATAAAGAAAAGTCAAAGATGAAAGTTTAGGATTATCTCAAGTCTTTTGTGAACATATATCCTTCCCTGGACACACATGTGAATGTCTAGATTACTTGTTATATACAGAGTATCTTCACAGCTCTTATTCACCAAAATAACTCTCTCTCCAGCTTTTCAAAAGGAAGGCAAGCACCTTATTTCAGTCCTTCAGGTAACGCCCAAACAAGTCAAAACATTCAAACACAAATCCTTGGGAACAAAGTCTACTCTGTTACCTCTAAATCCAGGTACCCACATTAGAAATGTAGGCTCCTATATTCAAGACCACCACTGCACCAGCAAGTGGGCTGAGGCAAGGCTAAGTTCTATCATGGCTAAGTTGCCATATTCTCGATTCAACATTTGCTTGCTTGTGATAAACCTTTGACTGTTTTCCAGAAACCTGGTAAAGTTTACTCTTATTGCATTTGTTCCAGTGTTTCTATGAAGGGACAGGCCCTTGGAGTTTTCTACTCTGCCATTTTCACTGACATAATTCAGTTTATTTTCTTTTGACATTGAAGGTCGTACACAGTTATTGTGAAATATATCCATCAGTGCACAAATGTATTCATTCATTATCTTAGAAAAATATGTGCTAGCCATCTTAAAAGTGTCAGTGTATACAACACAAGGGGAAATCCAGACAAATACATACTTTATTAATAAAACATGCCAGGTTTTGTCTCAGAGTCCCTGTGGTTCCCTCTCCTTGGTGAGCTGAGTGAAACAGATACAAAGGAATAGCGTTTGGTGTTCAACATGCTCTCATAAAAACTTAATGTTTTTATTGCTTAGTTAACCTATAGCAGTCTTCATGCTAACATAAGAAATGTTTATGGCTCACTAGAACTACAAGTTACAAAACCCTTCCTCTGTACTCTTTTCTATAAATAAATATTTTCATTGAATCCTGAAAAGTATCCTATAATGTATGGTCAATAACTCTTTCTGTGACAGATTAGAAAAATGAGGCACAAATCGTTTGAAATATTTGCCTGGGATCATAGGGCTAGTAAAGGACAGAGAAGGAGTTTGGACCTAGCTACATCTGACAGATTGAACTCTTGCTCTTAGAACCTTAGCTATATTGTCTCCCTAAATGTCAGAATTCTCAGGCTCCATCTTCACTGACTGATCTCACCCACTTCCATAGTTTTTACTATCATTCTAGCAATGAGGACTTCCAACCCCTTATCTCCAGCACAAACTTCTTTCTCTAGGCCCCCAGTTATCCAGTTCTCTATTGGGCCTCTTGTGGCTGTCACAAGGGTACTTCAACATCAAGAGGTCCAAAATTGTTTTCATCATATCCCTTAAAAAAAACTCTTATTTCCTAGCCTCTAGCATGTTCCCTCATCATACATTTGCTCTACCAGTGAATGGCACAAGCATCTATTCTGCTGTCAAAATCCAGAAAACTAGGCATGATTCCTTGCTCTATTTTACTCCCAACATCCAATCAGTTGCCAAAGCCTACTGCCAGCTCCTTCTTAATATCTCTTCAATACACTTTTCTCCATCCTCACTATGTCTCCTCAGGTTTAGGTCACCATCAGATGCCTATAAGAGCCTGCTTGCTGGTTGTCCTGCCTAAAGCTTTGATTTTTTTTTTTTTTTTTTTTTTTTTTTACAGAGAGCGATCATTTCCTCATTATAAAACATGATTATGTAACCACTCTACATTTTCTCATTTACTCCTCAAAATAGCCTCTATGTATTAAGTACAGCTTGAAGAAAGTTTTTATTTTCAGAAACCAACAACATTTCCAAAATAAAATGATCTTTGTCCTTAATGTGTAGTTATAGGAAAATAGAGAAAATCAAATCATCAGGATAATATAGGGAGAACAGTGAAATGATGGGAAGGACTTGAGTTAGCCCACAGAATCGAGGGGTAATCTGAAGAACTAGACCCAGTAAGGCCAGGAATCCAAGTAGCAGGAACTAACAGAGAACATCTTCCAGCTATCACTCTTGATCTGCATCAGAACCAGTTCTTGTGGTGTTCTTCACCAAGATTTTTAGTTCCCTTAATATTCAGGGAGTAGGATTGTTCTATCCTGGGTTCAGTTTTGGATGATGAAAAATTTCTGAAAATATATACTGGTGATAATTGTGATGCAAGGCAGGCAAGCCCCAAACAGGGGATTAGAGCCAGAGGGTTCTTGGTTTTACCCAGGAAAAAATTCAAGGGTAAGGAGGTGGTATTAGCAACTTTCATTGAAGCCGCAGTGTACAGTAGCAGAAGAGGTACAACTCGTTGTGGAGCAGCACTACCTGATAAGGCAGTGTGCCCAGAGTAGCTCAAAGGCAGTTCTGTAGTCATATTTATAACCACTTTTAAATATATACAAATTATGGAGTGGATATGCAAAAATTTCTAGAAAAAGGGTGGTAATATTTGGGCCATCAGGTTATTGGCATAAAAAGGTACAGCAACTTCTGGTTGTTGCCATGGCAATGCTAAACTGACATGGCACACTGGTTGGTATGTCTTATGGAAAACTGCTTCTACTGTCCCTGTTTTAGCTACTCCTCAATATGGTCTGGTATTTGAGCCCTACCTTTGGAGTTGAGTCTCGCCTTCTACTTCATTCTTCCCTCCGAGATTAGATATTCCTTCTTAAATCTTAAGGGGGCTGCAGAAGGATGGAGGCCTATCTTCTGTAACTGTTTCTTGCTGAGTTTATGGGCATATGCCCTGCCTAGCACTGAAGGATTAAAAAATCTCTGGATATCTGATCCAGGGAGCACAGAGGCAGGACGCTTTTATTCTCTAGGTCAGTAGATGGAATGAATTGGAAGCCTTGTGCCAGCATTGTTTTTACCTGGAACTGTTGTAATCTAGAAGACACAAACTTTACATAGAGGTTAAACAAGAAAGAGCCAAAAATTGGTAACAACATGATAGTATCAAAGGTCTTAGGAGAGGTAAAAACCAGGTGAGACTTGGGAAGGCATTTTTGATAGTCTACCAAATATAGTTGGGGTCAGTGCCCTGGTTATATCTATATAACCAGGTAGTTTGCTCACATATCTTTTGAATGTTAATGTCAACTTGTCCAGAGTTGTTAATATATGTGCAGCAGGTTGTGAATAACTGCACAGACGCCATCTTGTTCAACTAGTAAATAATCCAATGTTAGTCTCTTATTGAGAATTACATTTGCCAAAGGGTCTAGGGACTCCTGAATTCTGTTTAGTGCCTGATCTCTGTTGGTGGCTGAGGATTCTAGGGCTTGAGTCAAGTTCTTTAGAATTGACTTGTGGTAAGCAAAGCTGCCCCACAGTGCTGCTAGTCCTACTGCTACCCCAATTTCCACCAGAATTAATACAATTGCTAATTTACTTCAGGTGTTCTTGAGTCTTATGGGGTTATAGACTGTGACCCCTGAAGGGACAAGGGTGGCCAAAGTATTTTTACCCCTGTTTTAAGTTGTTTATGTATAAGGGAAAGCTATTCCTAAAAGAACAGGTGACTCTCTGGAGAGTCAGGAGTAGTTATGAGGTGTGACTTTTCTCCGTTTATGACTACAAACAATGAGTCCAGTTGGGACACAAACAGAGGCTCTATGGGGTGTGATGTTTATTCCTTGCTGCCAAGTTAGGTCTATGGAGATTTTTAACCCTGTTCTAATGGGGATGGTCGAACAGTTTTTGATTTACAAAACGGGGCAGTACTCCCACCTTCCCAGATTATGCAGTTCTGTATTTTCCCTCTGTTTGTTCTGATTGGGAGAAGGCACCATATATGGTTTCCTTGCTCACAAGTGAAATCCCATTTCCTTGATGCAGCCTTGAGAACGTGGCAACCAGAGTTGGATCTGATCATTGTAGGGAGACTTCTGCTTTTTTGTCATTAACACAACAGTGAGTGTAAAAGATAGAATCCTTAGTTCACTGGAGATATTGATACTCAACTTCCCAGGTCCAGGTAATACTGGTGGGGGTGATTCAGGTGGAATCCATTAAGTTGGGGCAGAGTTCTATTTAACAAGTAGGGATTTGGGTACTTTGGGATCACTATGTTAGGAGGTCTGCAGACATGGCTGTGAGATTTTCTGGATAGGCCAGAAGATGGAACTCTTTTCTGGGGATGTTGATGACAAATCTAGCAACTATGAAGATAATTCTCTGATGCTATACTTTTTGAAATATTTACTATAGATTTTTTTTCCCACCCACACTGGATCAGGGTAATTGGAAGAGCAAACAGGATTAACAGTGGCAGTATGGTATCCGGTTGGACCTTAGAGTAGCTTCCAAACCCAAAAAGGATAAAAGAGATGGTTCCCAGGAGAAGGCAACTGGCTAAAGCCATAGGAAAGAATTATAGTCAAGGAGAGAAAAATTAATGCTCCTGTTCCACCCACAGCATCATGTTACCACTTCTGGCTGAGTGTTGATTCTTTTAAATTATTAGTGGAGGCCTTCCAAAGGCCTACAGATACCTTATATACCCCTATATACGTCCTATTAGTTCTGTCCCTCTAGAGAACCCTGACTAATACAGACTGAAACTTTTATTAAAGCAGCAGTGTACAGTAGCAGCAGAGGAGCTGCTCCTTGTGGAACAGGGCTACCCCATAGGCAGTGCGCCCAGAGTAGCAGCCCAAAAGCAGTTCTGCAGTCATATTTATATCCACTTTTACATATATACAAATTAAGGAGTAGATTATATAGTAATTTCTAGAGAAATGGTGGTAACTTCTGGGTCATCAGGTCACTGCCCTAGAAAGGGGTGGTAACTTCCAGGTGTTGCCATGGCAATGGTAAACAGACATGGCACACTATGAGCATGTCTTATTGAAAACTGCTTTCACCCTGTCTTTGTTTTAACTGCTCTTCAATTTCATCCAGCGTCTGAGCCATGCTTCCAGAGTTGAGTCCCATCTCCTACCTCAGTTGCACAATATGAATATACTTAACGCCACTGAACTATATACTTAAAAATTGTTAAAATGGTAAAAGTTATGTTATGTATACTTTACCAAAATAAAAGCAAAACAAAACTAAAAATACGCAACAAAGTATTTTGCAAAGGATCTGAATATTCAGCTCTAAAAAGAAGACATACCAATGACCAATACGTCCATGAAAAATGGTCTTATTGTATGATTCCATGCATATGTAATGTCCAGAATTGACAAATTCATAAAGAAAGAAAGTAGATTAGTTGTCAGTTAGGACTTTAGGGTTGGAAGAGGTAGGGGTCATACCTAGAAAGCATGGGGTTTATATTTGACCTTATGAAAACGTTTTAAAACTGATTGTGATGTTGGTTGTAAGTATCTGTGAATGTGCAAAAGGTATTAAATTATACACCTTATATGGGTAAATATTATAATTTATGAACTATATCTTAATAATGCTATTATTGAACAAAAAGGAATAATGTAGAGATAGCCCCTGTACCATTTGTCCAATTTCCCTCACATGTAACATTTGCATAGCTATAGTACAATATCACAACCAGAAAATTGACATAGCTACAATCCACTGACCTTATTCAGATTTCACCACTTTTACATGTACTCATTTGCATGTGTACATGGATATTTAATTTTAATTTTGTCATGTATTGATTTGTATGACCACCACCATAGGCAAGATACATCATAGACATTCCTGCTCCTACCCTTTTATAAGCAAAGCCACCTTCCCTTCCTTCTCTCCTGCTAACTTCTGCCAACCACAAAACTGCTCCCCATTTCTATAATGGTGTCATTTCAAGAATGTTACATAAATGAAATCATACTGTGCCATTTGGGATTTTTCTTGACAATATAAACATATCCAAAAATGTTTTCTGTTAAATAACCTTTTTCTCTGTACTTGGCTAGAGGAAACAGGTTTTTCTTGAAGCTTTTCGCGTTCATGACTTGGACGCTCCTGATGGGAGACTTTCTCAAAGTCCCGTTCATTATATACAGGAGACAATAAGGAAATCGAGGGAACTCGCTGCTGTGTTAGGGAGGAGTCTTGGGATTCCTACCAATTTGTCTCTATCCTTCTGTGAGAATCAACAGCGTCTTTCAAAGAGAAAAAATCTCAAGGTTTGATAAAATCTAACATATTGATCTGATCTGTCCTTCTTAGAGCCTGTGTTTTTGAGTTCTAATTTAAAATTTCTATCAGTTAAAGGTCACTGAGAGTTTCTCCTTTGTTTTCTTCTAGAAGCTTTATGTTTTACTTCTTAAATTTAGGTCTATTATACGGTTTGACCCAACTTTTCCATATGATGTAAGATAAAGTTCTTCTAAGTATTGCTATTATTGATAATGGCTATCCAATAGTTCCAACACCAATTGTTGAAAAGAGTGTCTGTTCCTCATGGAATTACCTTGGAATCTTTGTCAAAAATCAATTGGAGAGTCGGGCAAAGTAGCGCATGCTTGTAATTCCAGCACTTTGGGAGGCTAATCTGGAAGGATCACTTCAGGCTGGGAGTTTGAGACCAACCTGGACAACCCCATCTCTACAAAAATTTTAAAAATCAGTAGGCTGTGATGGCATGCACATGTAATCCTAGCTACTTCGGAAGATGAGGCTGGAGGATAATATGAGCCCAGGAGTTCAAGGTTACAGTGGGCTATGATTGCACCACTGTACTCCAGCCTGGGCAACAGAGTAAGACTCTGTGTCTATTTTTTTTTAAAACAATTGGCATATATGGGTGGGTCTATTTCAACACTCTCTATCCTGTTCCACTGATCAAATTGTCTATATTTATGCTGATAAAAATTGTAGGATTAAAATGTTCTATGCAAAGTGTTTTGATTACTGTACCTTCATAATACATCTTGCAGTAAAGTAGTGAAAGTCCTGGAAAATATTCCTCTTTTCAAAGGTGTTTTGACTATTCTTAGTCTTTCAGACTTTTTAATATACATTTTAGAATCAAGTCATCAATTTTTATAAAAAACTGCTAGGATTTAATTTATTTCATCAATGTTTGGTAATTTTCAGTGTGCAGTTCTTGTACATCTTTTGTCAATTTTATCCCAAAGTATTTTAAATTTTTAGTGCTATTGTAAATTATGTTGTTTTAAATTTTAGTCTAGTTATTCACTGTTTGTAATGGGTGGAATATTTTCCCCCCAAATCCATGTCCACCCAGAGCCTCAGAATGTGACCTTATTTGGAAATAGGGTCTTTGCAGATGCAATTTATTAAGGCTTGAAATGAGATCCTACTGGATTATGGTGGGTCCTAAATCCAATGGGTAGATCCTTATAAGAGACAGAAAGAATACACAGGGAGACACAGAGAGGAGAAGCAGAAATGAGAGACTTACTGCCACAAAGAAATGTCTGGGGCCACTAGAAGCTTTAAGAGGTAAGGAAGAATTCTTCCCAAGAGCCATGAGAGAGAACATGGCCCTGCTGACACGTTGACTTTGGAGCTCTGGCCTATGAAACTGAGAGAATAAATTTCTAGGTTTCTCTGAAACCATCAAGTTTGTGGTAATTTGTTGAGGAAGTCTCAGGAAACTTAATACATTGCTAGTATATAGAGGTACAACTAATTTGTATGTTGTGTATTATATCCTGCAACCTCTCTAAATTCACATTACTAGTTCTAGTAGCTTTTTGTATAGTATTTAGGAGTTTTTCCACAGAAAATTATGTTTTCTATGAATAAAGATTGTTTTACTTCACCCTTTGCAATCGGTAATACTTTTATTTTTTCTTCTTATTGCCCTGGTTAGAACTTCTAATGCAATGTTGAGTCAATTTGTGAAAGTGTCCATTTTTCCCTTGTTTTCCATCTTGGGGGGGAAAGCATTTAGTCTTTATATACACATTATTATGTATGTTTTTTGTAGATGCATTTTATTGGGTTGAGATATTTTATCTATACCTGGCTACTGAGTATTTTAAACTGTAATGAATATTGCAATTCTGGCAACTGTTTTTTTCATTATCCATTGAGATGATCATACCATTTTTCTTTTTTCCCATGCTAATTTGGTAAATTATCATTTTTTTCTAATATTAACCCTACCCTGATTCCCTAGCATAAAACCTACTTTTGATCATGGTGTATTGTGCTTTTTATATATCACTGGATTCAATTTTACTGATGTGTTCTTGAGAATTTTTGCACATATGTTAATGAGGGATATTGGTTTATACTTATTTTCCTTGTAATATAATTATCTGGTTTAGTTGTCTGGACAATTCTAACCTCATGGGGTGACTTGGAAAGTATTTCCCCCTCTTCAATATTCTGGAAGATTTTGCATAGAATTGGTGTTACATCATCCTTAGATGTTTGATAGAATTACCAGTAAAGCCATCTCAACCTAGAGGTTTCTCTGGAGGGAGGATTTGAAATAAAACTTCCATCATTTAATGGTTGTAGGTCTTTCTTTTATTCTAATATATGTGTTTCGTGCTATAAATTTCTCCCTATGTAATTCTTTTGCCACATCGCACAAATTATCATATGTTGAGTTTTTTCATTCAGTTCAAAGTACCTTCTAATTTCCCTTTCGATTTCTTCTTTGGGCCTTGGGTTACTTAGACATGTGTTATTTGGTGTTAATTTAAATATTTGAGGATTTTCCAGAGATCTTTTTGTTAAGGGTTTCTCATTTAATTCCAGTATACTTAGAGAACATAGGTTTTATTATTTGAATCCTGCTAACATTATTGAGGTTAATTTTATGACTCTGAATATGGACTACCTTTATAAATGTTCCACATGCATGTGAAACAAATGTACATACTACTGTTACTGGTGGCAAGTTCTATGCAGTTGTTCAACTCTTATATGTGGGAATTCACTCAAGGTGGTGGTGAAAAATATTAAGGGAAAAATAGTAGAGAAAGTTATAGAATATACCCTTTTAGAAGGCCTAAAAGGTTTTTCATAATTTCAGTAGAAGTTTCAGCTGAAGGCAGCCTAAATCCCCCTTACATTTAGTTAATAAGTAAATAAAATAGCTAAAGTATGTGGAAAAGTTTACTAACTTGTTTACTCATGTAGTCTTAAAACTAACTTTTGAGCTAGATGGCCCTCTCAGAAAGAGGATGACCAAAGATATTATCCTCTTAATAGTGTTTGCTTTAAGCATCAGAACTTGTGCTTTAATCTTCACTCTAGTGGTGTTGTCTCAAGTCTTTGTCAATTAAACTTTGCTAAATAAATGCAAGTCTCTCTGGCTAGTGGAGGCCAGCAGTTGCAACTGTTTACAGCGCTCTCCAAAGTGCCTGTAAGCAGCCACAGACCCTCAGATGACCTAGCAAAACATAATATCTTTGTGTTAGTGTACTTTATTCATCTGTTGCTAAGTCAAAGTCTGCAGGACAGACAACACCCGAAAGTAGGGACCCCGACACTTATAGATACTTGCTGATTTTCCATTTTATCAAATTTTTAGAGAAGGTTTGAAATCCCTGTAATTGTGGATTTGTCTATTTCTCCTTGCAGTTCTATGTTTTTACTTCATGTATTTTGAAGTGCTGTAATACAAGAATGCTTAGGATTGTTATGTCCTCTTGATAAATATGCCACTTAAAATTATATAATGACCTCCTTTATTCCTTGTATTATTCTTTGCTCTAAAATGTATTGTATCTGATATCAATATAGTCATTCAAGCATTGTTTTGATTTGTGATAAAATTATTCATCTTTTCCATCTTTTTACTTGTAAACAATTTGTATCTTTAAATTGAAAATAAGGTTCCTGTAGGCAGCACATTTTTGTGAGTTTCTTTTCTATTCAAGCTGACCATCTCTGCTTTATGATTGAGGCATTTAAACCATTTACATTAATGTGATTATTGATGTTTGAGTTTAAGTCAACCATCTTATTATTTGTTTTCATTTGTTCTGCCTGTTCTTTGTTCTCCTTTTTTTATCTTTTGGGGATTATTTTGAGGATTCCATTTTACCTTGTATATTAGCTTATTAGCTATAACTTTTTTACTGGTTGATTTAAGGTTTGTAGTACACATCTGTGATGTATCAGAAGCTACCTTTAAGTGATATTAATATATAAAATAAGAACCTTAAAATTGTGTACTTTCATTTCCCTTCTTCTGGCCTTTGTGCTATTATTTTCCCCTCTTCTGGCTTTTGTGCTAAAGCATACATTTTAATCTTAATATACAGTAAGCCAGAGACAATCATAAAGCTCATGTTATTTATTTACCCTCTCTCAGATAACTTTGTCCTCCACTCTCTGATAGATGTTCAGTGACTGAAAAGTGTTATTTCATATATTCTTCTAGGTTTTAGCTGTTTCAGTTAGGGAGGTAAATCCAGTACCTGTTACTCCATTTTCATTGAAAGCATAAATGTGGATTAGTGTTTAAATGGTGGTTAATCATGAAGGCTTTGTTTTACTTCTAACCAAACTGTACTTCCCATGCTATCTGGAATTCCTGGAAGAGTCCAGTGTCTGTGTCCCTTCTTGCTCTACCCTTGACTAGAATGTTCAAACTGCAGCACTTTCTTTGGTCATACAATAGCCTTTGAGTTTATTTTCTACATTTCCTTCAATGGATTTGACTACTTTTTTTTTTGAAAAATTTCCTAGGCAAATTTGTATTTATTTTTTTCTTTTTAATTTGATTTATTATACTTTCAGTTTTGGGGTACAAGTGCAGACGTGCAAGTTTGTTACATAGATATACACGTGCCATGGTGGTTTGCTGCATCCATCACCCTGTCATCTACATTAGGTATTTCTCCTAATGCTATCCCTCCCCAATCCTCCCACCCCCTGCTATCCCTCCCCTACCCCCTGACCTCCTGACAGGCCCTGGTGTGTGATGTTCCCCTCCCTGTGTCCATGCGTTCTCATTTTTCAACTCCCACTTATGAGTGAGAATATGCGGTGTTTGGTTTTCTGTTCTTGTGTCAGTTTGCTGAGAATGATGGTTTCCAGCTCCGTCTATGTCCCTGCAAAGGACATGAACTCATCCTTTTTATGGCTGCATAGTATTCCATGGTGTATATGTGCCACATTTTCTTTTTTTTTTCCCCCACCTGCCCCTGCCACATTTTCTTTATCGAGTCTATCATTGATAGGCATTTGGGTTGGTTCCAAGTCTTCAGTATTGTGAACAGTGCCACAGTAAACATATGTGTGCATTTGTCTTTATAATAGAATGATTTGTAATCCTTTGGATATATACCCAGTAATGGGATTGCTGGGTCAAATGATATTTTTATTTCTAGATCCTTAAGGCATGGACTTGAATTTTTTAAGAAAAAAATAACAGTAACTCTTTCATTAGAAAGTTATGATATATTATCTACATTATCTCAATTTTGTTAGAAATACATAGGGGTCCAAAATGTATTACTCATTACCATTTGTTAAATAGCACTAAATCTATATTTCTCCTATTTTTTGTTCATTCATTCAATAAGTATTTACTGGATGTACATGTGCTAAACCCATATCTACAACATCCTTTTTGAACATCCTTTCTCCTTGAGAACCAAAGCACACTCTCTAATATCCCTGTCTGCTCTTTGCCAGAATTGGTAGGCTTTTATGAGGAGAATTTATGTACACATTTTGTGAAGAATGGCCACAGTAAAGGAGAAAATGATGCTCACCATATTACATATAGAAATGATATGTAGGCAAATGCATTGAGAACCTTAGATATAGCTGCTTCTCTTGAGGGAATGTTATGCTCTGCTCTCTACTACCTTTTGCTCACTTTCTGCTGGTTGCTGGTGGTTGCTTGAGCATTTTATATGGAGCCTGACTACTCACATGCTACTGTCTCAGCTGCCCCTTCAGACACAAACACTCTGTTAAGAGTCAAGATAAACTGGTTAGCAGAAGACTCTCTCCAGAGAGTAGAATCTTAAACCCAACTTTCTCTGAGAAACTGACAGGGGAACTTCAATCTGCCTGGACATAGAAGAGATATGCATTTTTCTGGGCATATGTGTGCCTCACCTTCTATCATGGATATGCCATCAGTTTACACGTGAACTTAATTTTTCCTCATGAACACTTCTTTTTTATTCCACTGAAGCTGGTGCTAACACTGACAATCAAGAATAAAAATCAGGTAGGACATAAGCCTCTCTGTTCATCAATTTTCCTGCCCTTTCAACTCTAGCCTCTCTATAATCTTCTGTCTTGTGTCTTAAGTGTCTGCAGGAGGAGAAAAAGCTTTGAAATTACTTAGGCATCTGATTCATGATGTCTAGGGGTTTGTGATGCTATGTGACATATTCACCTGCCTATCCACTTTTCCCCTTTGGTTCCATAAGTTCTATTGCAGTGTTATATTCTAGAAAAGGAGTGGCAAAGTTTTTCTGTTAGGACCAGATAAAAAATATGTAGTCACTGCAAGCAAGCTATACTATCTTTCACAGCTACTCAACTCTGCCACTGTAGTACAAAAACAGCCATAGATAACATGTAAATGAATAAGCATGCCATTGTTCCAATAAAAATTTATGGACACCAAAACTTGAATTTCATGGTTTTAGTGTCATATTTTCAGGTTTTTCAATCTTTAAAAAAATGTAAAAATCATTCTTAGTTATAGGCCAAATAATAGGCAGTGGGCCAGGTGGCCCGTGGGTTGTTTGCCAACTCCTGTTCTAGAATCCTAACTTTAAGTTTGTAAGACTGCCTTCATACATAAAATGTGTATATTTCATCTGATTAGTACAAACTGTGGGGGATTTTATTTCCCTAGTTCTGCTGGGAGACTTAAGCCCAATTATCTTCCCATAGACTTCTCATAAAGATCTCATTTGTGTATACATTGATTCACTAACATGATATCCTGATGTCCAACTCCATATAGATAACAAAATTCTGTACATATACGGATTTCAGGTGAATGTGAGCTGGTATGAGGTGGGACTGTCTCAGATTAAAAGTGGGCTGTGTTTCCTCACACATCTTACATAGTCTGCTATACTGAGGAAGAGATTGCCTGGGAGAGAACTATCTGTAAGGAAAGAGCTAGACAGACAATGTTTTTCCATGAAACAGAACAGGGAGGGGGGATTTTCCACACTTTTGTAGAGTAGAGCAAGGATTCAATCCACTAGAAATTCCAGAGAAATTGCTGGGACTTTCTCACTTTGAGGATTCCTGAACATCTGCAGTGGTAGGAGCCAGTGTAGCAGCAACACCTAGCAGACAGAATAATACCCAGGGGAGATGAGAATAGAGCACAGCAGCAGAGGAATGAAAGTACCTACTCCTTAGCCCACTGGACTTGTAAGCATAGGGAAGACCTCACTTTGGAAATTTCCTCTAATAACGGAAGGAAATATCTAAAGGGTTGGGTCATGCGTGTCACTAAGAACAAGAACTTGGGAGAAAGTTCACCTTATTCTCTCATCTGGTCCATACAGCAACCCTGGGAGGTTGCTTGTCTTCATCTTACTGATAAATATTATGATCTTCAGAGAGATGTGTCTCTTACATTTCTAAAAAGAGATCCCAGAGGTAAGCTGAAATTGAGATTCTGTCACAAATGTTTAGTAAGTGTTCACATTGCTTTTATAAGGTGGTCATATATAAGTAATAAGAGTTCCATTTTGAAAAATAAGAAATGATGGATAAGCAAGAATAAAACTCCCTCTTAATTCTACCACAGAGATAAACATTATTTACTATATATGTGTGTGTATATATGTATATATACATGACTGTTTATGTTCATATTTAAGATTTAAAGTAAAAAAGAATGCAGAGAATGCTTTTTAAAACTGCTTTATTAACTTCACAATATATAATGAGCATCTTTCCATGCAATAGGTGAAACTCCCCTGCTGACAGAAACTTACAAACTGGGTCAGAAACAACACTCAGAAGCTGGTATCAGGAGACCCACAAGAAATAAGTAACATCAAAAGGTTTGCAACAAAGGTACACCACAAATGTGTAAGTTTAGGAAACAGGGGTCTTCCTATTAACTTCAGGGAAATCATCAGGATTCAGGGCATAAGGCAAAACTCATCGTGATGGTCATTGTGAGGGGGGTCAGTGCTGACAGCCCGCAGACTATGACTCAACTGCTTTTCCCTCAGCTTTTCCATCAGCTGTCTCATCTCCTCCCCAAGCCTTTCCATA
>CAUYLG010062405.1:0-10309 GCA_963573385.1 Cacajao melanocephalus
GCGGACGCCCCTTCCCCGCACAGCTGGACCTTCCCCGTTCAGCTGTGCTTACTGTGAAACTCTCAGTCCTCAGCGCTTCCAATTGCTGTTCTCCTTGTGGGGACGGGACCAGCCGAGCCGGAGTCATCCCGTATACTCCGCGCTGAGAAGCGCCGTGCTGGGGCGCCGGCAAAATAGCCGCGCCGGCCAAAAAAGTTGCGCTGGCGACCCGTGTGGCTCCTCCGCCGGGAGTCTCCTAGTCTGTGGGCAACAAAAATTTGTCTGAAAGTGCGGCGTCCACTCGCTCTCTGCGCTTTCACTGGGAGCTACAATCCTGAGCTGTTGTTAATCGGCCATCTTGGATCTCTCTCGGTTTGGTCCCTTTCTTTACATCTCTACTCAAATTCATTCTGTTGTTAGAGAGGCACTCATTGACCCTTCTTTATAAAATAATGGTCCCCCTCATCCCAACCTATTCTTCTCCCTGATGTTATCACCACCGGATAATCTTTATTCTCTGTCTCTTTCTGCCCATGGTTCACTAATGTATCCATCCCACCTGCTACATAGTAGTCCAGTGCACCTGCTCCCACCTGTCTAATAAATATGTTTTAAATTAAGCGCAAATGATGTTCATGCATGCCTGTCAATTCATACATACAATATCAATAAATCTTATTTCTTAATTTTCAGATAAAATTGAGTTTTAATATTCCCTTTTCTCCTCACCTCCCCACCACCGCCTTATTGTGTTCAGCTTTCTTAAGCCCTGTGACCACCCCTTACACTAACCCCTTTGTCATGGTGGTCCACTATTCTGAAGAGCTCACATCACACTTTTCCTGCATGTGCAGAAGTAAACTAAGATGAGAACTGTGGGTTCATGATATAAGTCTGTTATTTTCACCGTCACATCTCAAAAACAGTCTACTGCTTCTATCAAGAAAATACAGCTGTTGTCCAGAACCTATTTCTAAACAGCAAAAACATCTTGACTCCCACTCTGAGTGATGACCAATATATTCAAATCTAAATTAAACATTAAGGGGAAAAGTTTACTTTTATGTAAACATATTCATATTTGGAATATAATGTGTGTGCAGATAAAATGTTTCTATTTCTGTAAGTGCATACAAATGTTTATCAACCTACCAACCTGCATATATGCTTCCCTTTAAAAAACGATAAAGCTATACCAATGAATACTAACAGTTGTTGACCCAAATACTTTTTAATGTAATCTAGGTGTTGAAAAATGCAAAGCTTTCTTTTAAGGATGCTCTCATCCTAGGCTAGTGCAAAAACTCCCCCAGAAGTCAACCAAAGACATTCTTTTTCCCCTGTGGTTTCTTTATGTAGAAATAATGACTGTCCTAGCTACCTCTCTCCTACCTCTGCTTTTCAACTAGATCATTTTATCTTCCACCATTTGGCCACGTTGAAGAAAACTCAGGATCAATGAGGATACTGTCCATGTTGAAGAAAACTCAGGAGCAGTGAGGATACTATGTAGGACAAAGTCACTATGTACATGGCCCAGTCGAAAGACAGGGCTTTCTCTATTCAGAAAAAGCAGATGATGTTTATAGTCTTCCATGGAAAGGACGTCATGTGAGATGCAAAGTCAATGGAAATCAGGAGGTTTCCACAGGTTGGGGAGAAGGGGAGATGCTGGCAATAAATAGGCAGGCAGGGAGAGGAATGGTGGCTAATTTCTTTTTCCTGTTTTTACAGTTTTGAAAGGCACAGCCAGCCAGACTTTCCAGTGTAGTCCATTTTCCTTCTAAATATAAGGCAGCACTGCAGAATAAGCAAGACCAGAGCATAGCATGGGATGCTTATAGCGATCATAAAAGAGGGGGTGACTTAGTTGTTTACACAGAGCAGACAAACTTCACTGGAAATGAATACAGCTGGGCCTCCTGTATTCAGTGCCCCTGTTGACTTTAATTTGTTTCATCTATCTGCTGCTTGCATCCATACCTCTACTTCCTAAGTGCCTTTACCCAACCTGTGTTTGCAACAGTGGTGAGAAGAGGGGTCAGCCATTCTGATTGTTCTGTTAATAAAAACAAAATGAAGGCCCTTCTCTGCAATAGACTCATGACTAAACCCTCCAACAGGACGCCAGAGAGTGCAGCTTCCTCTTCAACTTTTCCACATTCATCTGCCAGCTACCTCTCCCAAATTCACCTTTTCAGGCCTGCTCTCCACATCACCAAGGAGAGTGGGCTAGAGAAGAAAATTAAGCCAGAGGATCTGAGTCAAGAAATCTCAACTCACCAAACTCTGGCTCCACAGGATGTGTGGTGGAGCTGCCTCACACAGGCTGGAGAGAGGCCATTGTGCACATCTCTTCTCTCCATGTTGGCTGTGTGGCATCTGTTGTGGTGGAAGTATTTAGAAGTCAGCAAATCTCACAAATCAAGGTGCTCATTCTTTTCGAGGAGCCCCTTGTTAAACACCAGCACATCATTACTTTTAAGCCTAATATTTAACTGATGGCTTCAAATGTCTAGATGCTCTAATAGCTATTTCTGACAGCAGGATCCCAAATATTAGATAATGCATAAAAGCATAAAAGATGTAAATCTCTACTGTAAGCATACTGCTTAGAGAGAAACACTGCTGATATTTGTGATGTATATCTTTCCAGACATAAATATGTTCATGTTTCTAACCACATTTTCCTAGTATAATTATTATTTTAACATTTTTATTTATAAAACAACAGATTTGTTCATGGACACAAATTTCAAACAATATACGTTTGAAGCAAAAAGTGAAAGACGTACCCTCATCCCCTCTCACCCTCCCTCTAAACTCCTACTCCCTAGGGGTAAATACTGTCCATAGTTTGTGGAATATACTTCTAGATCTTTGGATAGCTAGACTCCTTTTTTTTTTTTTTTAACTAAAACTAGCATTACATATGCATACTGCCCTACAACCTGCTTTCTCTCGGGAGGACTGATTGCAAGCTCCATGTTCTTCATTAGGCTGACTCCCCTGCAGCCTCATGGTCAGGAAATAGCCGAAGCTGGGAGCTTTGGGCAAAACACACTTTTTTTCTAATTATTCTTTCCTTGGCCTCTGTTGTGGACACCAGTATTCTCAGTTCCATATATTCATCAGGCCCCAGCATTCATCTGAGATCTCCTCTCCTCTCCAGGCAAAACTATCATTTTCTTCAGATGAGAATGAAACTCCCTTTGCAAAATTATGACAGCAAGAGAAATCTGACATAGTTGACTCTGTCTTGCTTCTGACCTCCAAGCTGTCCCTGGTCATTCCTGGGCATAGGCCATTCCTCTTAACTTCAGGAGGAATTTAGTTTATGGTTTAACTTTGAAGCAAGAGTAATAATAGGCTGGATGTGGCAGTTCATGCTTGAAATCTCAGCAGTTTGGGAGGCAGAGGCAGGTGTGTCACTTGAGTGAGTTCAAGTGAGTTCAAGACTAGCCTGGGTGATACAGCAAAACTCCATCTCTACAAAAAATACAAAAATTGGCCAGGCGTGGTGGCACATGCCTATAGTCCCAGTTGCTCAGGAGGCTGAGGCAAGACAACAGATTGAGTCCAGGAGGTCAAGGCTGCAGTCAGCTGTGATTGTGCCACTGCACTTCAGCCTAGGTGGCAGAGCAAGACCCTGTCTCAAAAAAAAAAAAAAAAGTCTCTTCCTGAAACGAATCCCCTCCCTGTTCCAGGGCTGAAACTGCCTTTATAAGATTAAGGAAGATCACAAGATAGGTGTACTTTCAATAATCCCTTACTGGTCAGCAGTTATGTGGCCAGAGGTCACAAGATTTGGGACCTTCCCAGTTGCTCTTATAGATAACATCACTAATGTAGAACCTAAAATTGCCTTTTTTGAGATATTTTTCAGACTGATCCCACCCAGACTGGTGACTCATGACTCAACTGATCCTCTGGCCTCACCCAATGGTGGACTAGCCTGAGAGACCATTTTCCACACCCTTAAGACTTCATCCCCAACCAATCAACAGTATCCATTCTCTAGCCCCCTGCCCACCAAATTGTCCATAAAACCCCCTAAACTCCAAGCCTTCAGGGAGACTGATTTGAGTGATAATTCTATTTCTTCCATGTGGGCTGGCCTCATGTCACTTTAACTCTTTCTCTACTACAATTGCCAGTGTCAGTGAATCAATTTTGTCTGTGCAGTGGGCAAGAAGAAGCTGCTGGGTGATTACAAGAGTACCTCAGATTTGGCTACAGTGCTAGACATTCCACAGGCACTATGTAAGGAAGGTCTGGAATCAGGCTAACCCAGTGTTCCAAGTGCCCTATCAATACCAGCTAATTGCCCCAGTGGCTATTTTATAGGCCATCTCTGCTGTTCATATTCAGTAATTCTGATTTTAGAGTCTCCCTGGTAGCTCTTGGAAAAAACATATATTTTCTTTGATGTTTGGTTCTGGTTTTGGTTCATATTGTTCTGGTTTCTTTGCCAATTTTATATTGATCCTACCTGATTTCTCTCTTGTAGGACTTCTCAAATTGTCTTCCCTACCAATAGTACCCTCTCTTGTTTTATAATGCTCTTATGATATCATTCCTTTAAAAAAAAAATGAGTTCTTCTGCACTTTCAATAAAGCCTAGAGAGAAAAGGGAGGTGATGAAGATGCCCAATGGGCCATCTTGAATCTGATGTATTAAACTATCTTGATTTTTTTAAAAATTTTCCTCTTAAAAATATAGAAATAATAATCTTCCTATTACAAAAAAATTAAAATATATAAATATACAAACTAAAACATGAACCTATTCCTTTGCCTACCCATCCTCACTCCTAAATCCTTCTTAGGAGAGTACTACTTTGAAAGTTCCATGAGCAGCCTTCTAGTTCTTTTTCTCTGCAAATACACATAACACATTTACATGTAGCAAGTGGGCTCATACTATAAGTAGTGTTTTGTAACATACTGTTTTTACATACAAGGCTTCTTATAGATATTTCTGTTCAATGGATATAAGTTTATTTCATTCTTTTAAATGGCTTCATAGTATTCTGTAGTATAAATTTTCTATAATTTATTATCTCATGTCCATGTTGTCTATTTCCAATTATTTTGTTACTTAATTGAAACAATGTTACAATGAACATCCTTGCACATACATCTTTGTGCACATGTATTTTCATAGGATAGATTTCTAGACATGTAAGCCTGCCTCAGAGTTACTAACATTTAACTTTTTGATAGCTATTTCCAAATTGCCTTCCAAAAAGGCCTCATTTACATACAATCCTCTGATAACATAAGCACACTCATTTTCTTGTAACCTGCCAACTCTTTTTTTTCTTTACCCTCTGCTTGAGGAGAGAGTATCCTGCCAACTCTTGATCATATCTATATTTTTAATTTCTGCCATTATAATAGATAAAACAATCTTTTTAAAAAATTGTATTGCCCTGATTACTAATGAAATGTATATTTTATGTTCATTTGCTATTTATATTTCCTCTTCCACAAGTTATTTTGTTTACATGCTTTGCCCTTTTTACTAACGATATTGTCCCTGTACCTTATTAATGGTGGGAGCTCTACCATCTGGGGTAGAGTATGTTTTCTGTAAGATGTATCCTAACTATATTTTCATTGGTTTTCATTGTCTTTAACTTTTCATTTTTTCATTGTCTTTAACTTCTCTTTTGTACTGTAGAAGTTTGTGTTGTGTTTTTACTGTAATGAACTATGTCAATATTTCATTGTAAAGCTTCTGACTTTTGTGCATTTTGTGCATTAGAAAGGTCATCCCTACTGTAAAATGATTAAAATTTTTGATTAAAAATATTTTCCTGTCTGGGTGAGGTGGCTCACACCTGTAATCCTAGAACTTTGCAAAGCTGATGCAGGAGAATTGCTTGAGGCCAGGAGTTCAAGGCCAGCCTGGGCAACATACTGAGAACCTATCTCTACAAAAAAATTAAAAAATAGCTGGGCATGGTGGTGCATGCCTATGGTCCCAGCTACTCAGAAGGCTGATGTGGGAGGACTGCTTGAGCCCAGGAGGTCAACGATGCAGTGAGCCATGATGGCACTGCTGCATTCCAGCCTAAGGAACACAGTGAGAACCTGTCTCTCAAAAAATAAAATCTCCTATATTTGTCTTAAATATGTGTGTATGTGCTTTTTACCTCATTATTTTTTCTGAAATTTACTCACAGTATAGTATGAGGTATGGGTCTAATATGATTCTTTTTATAGAAGAGTAGTGAATTTCATAACACAATGTGTTGAAATGTCAGTTCTCACTTATTTGAATTTGCACCTTTAACGTAAACTAAATTCCCATGTATTCATGGCCAATCTGTGAATCTCCATGCTAACTGTTGGTTCATTTATCTCTTCCTAATGCCACACTGTTTACATCTTGTGTGACTGCCTAGCCTTCATGGTGGCTCCCATTGGTCACTGGCTCCTGGCATTCACACATTTGTGTAGTCTCCTCCCACATTGTACCTGTGTTGGTCTGTGTGGCCAACAGCACATGCAGAAGTGATGGGATGTCACTTCTATTTGGGATTTTCTCTCTCTCCTCACCTGCTCTATGGGAAACCAGATGCCATGTCCACCGAGCAGCCCTGTGGAGAGGCCCAAGTGACAAGAAACAGAAGTCTTCTGCTACAGCCACTCCGGTGAGCTTCATGAAAGACTCTGAGCCAGGATTCTCAGAAACTGTGAGAGGCAATAAGTGTTTGTGTTAAGAGGTCATACAATTTGGGAGAATTTTGCTACATAGCAATAACTAAAACACATTGTGTTAGTTTGCAATTTTGCTATTTAATAGAGCAAGTCCTCTATTCAAACTCATTCCCCTCCCCACGCAATGTTTTATCAATTTCTGCTCATTCTCTCTTCTTTATGAACTTCAAAAGCTACTCTTCAAGCTCAATAATCCTGTTAGGATTAGAACCTTGACTTTACAAATTAAGTCAAGATACAAGCAGCTATACAATTCTGGGTCTTTCCATCTGGGAACATGGTATGTCTTTCCATTTATTAATAATAAATATCTTTCATTTCTAATACTTATTGGTTATTTATTAACTTACATGTTATTTGTCTTATATTATTTTTTGCCTTATCATATGGGCCAGAGCTTCAAGGACAAAGTGTTTTTGTAAATGACATGTAGTCTAACCAAATTACCCCCTAAAACTTTCCTACATCTAAGAAGGCAAGTTTTATTGTTAGCTAAATGTTTAATGCATGACTATTTTTGCTGTTTTATTTTCAAGTTGTAGTATACATATGAATATGCTGTATACATATATATGAAATATATTACATATAATATTATATATGAAACATTACATTCCAATGTCCCCATTAGGTATAGTAATTTTTGCACAGAAGACTTCTAATATAAATTTAATATTCAAAATAATAATAAAATGTATAACAGTTGCATCATTGCTTTCATGATAAATTATTAATTGAACCTAAACGTACTCAGTGCCAAATGCTAGCTCATGAGCATAGTTCTCAAACATAATGTTTCTATGGAAAAGTAAAATCTGCATTTTTGACCATTCACTTTATTATGGTTTTCAAGAACATATTCCAGCAAAAGTTAAGAAATACATTTATAAAGTTAGCTTTAGATAGTAAGAGCCTTTTATAAAACATTGAATCTCATGATGCCATATTGAGTTTATTGATGTTAGAATATAGTGAACTAGGGGCCAAGATGGGGGATTCCAACAGCAAGAGAGCCACAGGGATTTCAGACCCTAAAGACCAAATACAATAATAGCAAAGAAAATTTCCCAATAGACTATTGCATATATTAAATATAAACACAGAAGAGAGTTTTCCAAACTGTTCAAATAGATGTTAGATGCAGTACCTGTGAATTGCTTAGTCAAGGTAATACCGAGTAAAAGACATTTGGCATTTCCTGATTTTTAAAATTTTGTGAGGGTGATTCTTTACCCCCAAACTCCCAGAAAATATTTTAATAATTTAGAAATATATTTTAGAATAAACTGAATTGCTATAGATAATCAGAAAATAACTTATAAATGCAAAAATCAAATGAACATTTTTCAGTTGCTATACAACATGGTGGGCCGACTTTTTAAATTATTACTAACAGGAGAATCTGCTGACCACAACTCAAGTTATGAAGAGCGTGAAAGTTTCATGACTGTATATCCTTAATTATTTAGAACTGGAGTTCTTATTTTTGAAATTTGTCATGTGGTCTGACACATAGCTGCTATAAAATAAATACTCATCTTTACTGAGCTTATAGACAATTGATTAAAGAGAACAAACAAGTAGGTGATATGCTGACAAGTATTTTAAATTCTATGTATTTTTATTCTTTAGTGCTGAAGCCACTATCAAGTAAATATGGGAGTGGAGCAGCAATCTGATTCTAATAAAGGTGGCTTTAATTTAACTTACTGCCCTCTGCCTCAAGCAATCAGAGGCCCATGTAACCTTCTCACCCCAACCCCATATCCCTCCCCTCTCCTCCTTGTGGTCTTAGCTCCCCTTCTCTCTCTCTTCCTTGTGATCTTTGCTCCCAGATGCCAACTGATTTGTGACAGGAAGGCAAATAGCTCCTGATGTAGAAGGTGGGGTTGAAAGCTAGATTGAAGGGCAATGTTCTGGGTCAGCTGGAGTTAGCAGTCCTCTGCCCAGGCGGGGTAAGATTTGTGATTGATCCCAATGGACCACTGAGCCACAGGCTGCATCATCTCACTGAAGCTCTGAGGGACACATAGTCTTTGGTTGCCCTCAGCCCTACCAAGGCACAAAATAGCAAGTAGGATTTGCTTATCTCCTAAGAAGGTATGGAAGATGACTACCTATGGTCATGATGTTAGAGACAAAAGAAAAGCCCCTATAAATGCCAGGACTAGCCAATCTCCATGTTAATCTGCTTCTAATCATTAGTCATGACATCCCCAAATAGAAGGGGTTTAAAAACATTTTAATAATAAGTGTTTGCCTTTGGTCAAAGGGATCAAATTTCCCTTCTTTATTTTTATGGAAAACAAGAACATAGTTTCTTCTGTGATTATAAACTAATTATCCGGGTAAGTGTGATTCCTCAATAGTAAATAGTCAACCTGTCAACAACGATGAAGAGTCTGAGATTATATTCTACTTGGCAAATTAACAAATTAGCCTATTACTGTTGCATGAATGCTGACAGAAGGCACCAGACTTCTAGCTCAGAGACAAAGGACTTTATCCCCCAGAGGATAGAAGGGAACATGAACTACATGCCCATGTTAATTCCCCTTTCCTCAACACCCCCGCCAAATTCCACAGAGCAACTACATGGATGTTCCACATACTTGGACTTACATCGCAGCTAAAGAACCCCAAGTTTAGAGCTTTTTTCCATGCCTAAGCACTGTAAATAAATAAAGGCACTTCTTTGGAAGGTTAAAAAAAAAACACCCCAAGTTTCAGGAACCTCAATCTTTTATAATGGGCTGGCAAGCAAATCTGCCCAGTCTTTGCTCCCAAACAGACATTATCTTTATCAGATTGGACAGTAAATAAATCTGCCCTCTGCTCCATAGGGAGATACCATCTTCTAGGCAGTTTATAATGCAAAGGTTCTTAAAAAGATAATCCAGTACAAAAGCAGTCAGTGCCTCTGTTCACAAAATGCGCAGAAATGTAAGGGAGCCCTGAAGAATTGTCTCCCAACACAACTGTATCAAACTGCTATGGTTTATATGTTGTCCCCTTCAAAACTCACGTTGAAAATTCATTGCCACTGCAACACTATTAAGGCATGGGGCCTTTAGGAAGCGATTAGGCCATGAGGGCTCCATCCTCATGAATGGATTAACGCAATTATCACAAGAGTAGGTTAGTTATAGTTATTGCAAGAGTTCAGCCTCCTTCACATGCTCACTCGCTCTTCCGCCTTCCACCAGGGCATGATGCAGCATGAAGACCTTCATTAGATGCCAGTGCCATGCTCTTGACTTCTCAGTCTCCAGAACTATGAGTCAAATAAATTTATTTTCTTTATAAATTACCCAGTCTGTTTCTGCTACTTTATAGCAGAAAACAGACTAAGACACAAGCCCTCAGCAAGACCAAAATCTATTTTCTCACCATTGGTATCACTATCTCACACTGAATTGTATAAAGATCATTAGAGTGAATCGGCAACGATCAGAATCGGAAAAATTTTTGCAATCTACCCATCTGACAAAGGGCTAATTGTCAGAACCTATGGAGAACTTAAACAAATTTACAAGAAAAAAACAAGCAACCCAATCAAAAAGTGGGCAAAAGATGTGAATAAACCCTTTTCAAAAGAAGA
>CAUYLG010062408.1:0-13961 GCA_963573385.1 Cacajao melanocephalus
GTGGCTCCTCCGCCGGGAATCTCCTAGTCTGTGGGCAACAAAAATTTGTCTGAAAGTGCGGCGTCCACTCGCTCTCTGCGCTTTCACTGGGAGCTACAATCCTGAGCTGTTGTTAATCGGCCATCTTGGATCTCTCTCCCCGGTTTGTGATTTTTGTTAGGTATAGCATTCTGTATTAGTTTCTGCCAAAAAGGAAGGAAGGGAACATTTATGGAACATACAGATTTTGAGTCAGGCAAGCTTGGGTTCAAATTCTGTCTTACTGCTTAATAGCTGAGTGATTTGGGAGAAATTACTAAACCTCTGAAGGACTCACTGCCATCATTTATAAAATGGGAGTAATATTAAACTTCATAAGAATTTGCAAGACCATTTATAGAGAGGTTGATAGAGTGCCTGACTAATAGTAGACTTAGTGAGGATTCATCTGTAAAGCCTACGCTCTCCTTATCATACCATAGATCCTTCCTGTTGGCAAAATTGCTATATTTGTACCTGTGTATTTCCCTGTCACTCTAATAATAGTCATAAGACAGTTTCCACTATGAGACATGAAAATTTCCAAGACTGCATAAGGTTGACCAATACAGTTGGAAAAAAGAAGAAAATGCCATTATATATTTATAAAATAAGATTTTAAATGAGATCATTGAAAGTTTACTTGTTTATCTTTCAGAGACACTCGGCGATTCTTTTTTCTTGCCAAGTAATGGATTGTTATATATTTAATTGCTATTTTGAGAAAGGTATTCCTCCTAATGGGCATTAGGGAAACAGGACAGATTTTAATTAAACTATTTAGTTCATACTGAATAACCCCACCAGGAGGCATGATAAAGGTATGCTTAATTGGCTCAGAAAGACTGTAGTAATGTGAGAACTTCAAACACAAAGTTAACTGCAGAGATAATTCTACATCTATATCCTAATCAACAGCAAGGGAAACTACTAAAAATTTAAATAGGCAGGGCAAGAAAATCAGAGAATAGGCCAGACTTTCATCTAATTTGTCTCCCAAAAAAGTTTCCTCAGGTGTGTATGTGTATTCTGTTTTGGGGATAAGATTACATAAGGAAGGGACTGCTTTATTTCTAAGGCTGTCTGACAGCATGTTTCCCTCAATACTTTGTACAGTGTGTCTGGTAGTGTTTCTCATTCTATCATTCCTTTCATTTTTCCCTCTACTCAACCTAAAACTTAACACTTTTCTAAATGTCATTGCCAGCATAGGCACATAAGAACAGGGTGGAGAGCAGGATTGGCTATCCTGGGTTCCTATTTGTCTCCACCAAGCAATGCAGCGGGTCAGAAGACCAGGCAGACCGATCAGAGAATGCATCAGGACCAATTGCAGGACAGTTAAACAGCTAGACAGATAGATGGTAAAACAGTTATCTGAGGTCAACTAAGTTCTGAGGTCTGAAAACCAGAAGACCACAAGAGATCAAGTGAAAGAACAATAGAATGGAGAGAGGTAGGTAAAAATCAGCTCTGTTCCATTTTGCCAGAATATAGAGAATGGCCATTGTGTGCCAGGACTTGTGATAGATTATGAAAATTTAGAATACAAAGGTAAACTAATTTCACACTTGTGTTTCTAAGAGGTATTACTACGAGAAGAAACATGTACATGAGCAGACTATATCAAAACAGAATGGTAAGTCACATGACGGAGCTTTGTATGAGGTATTGGGGAGGCACACAGCATGGCCACCTATTCCACATTTCTTAATTCCAACTTCCATGATTATCATTATGTTTGGGATACTAGGAATCCTGATGATACCATTCTTTTATCTTACTTGAGCTTTCCTAGCAAGAGTGTTTTCAATATGAATCTTTTTTATAGCAAAATTTCTGACATCTGCATGTCATTTCTACTTCTGTTTTTCATGTATTTTAGCTTTGATATTATAGCTTCCCTCTTTTTAAATTTTTCTCCTACCTTCTTGGGGTTTTTTATCTTCTAATTCAGATATTTTTTCTTTTTTCTTACCTGTATCATCATCTTTGATCAGTTCTTATGTTCGTCACTTCCACCAGTTTACTTTTCAGATTTCTTGTTCTTACTTATGTTACTAATATATTTCCTTATCTTCTAAAATATTATGTTTATTTTAAATTATTGATCCTTCCATTCCAATGTTCTGAGAGCTTATTGAGTTTGTCTGTCTTTAATAGTCCTTGCAATCTTTATATATCTATTTATCTTCCCTGGATGCTCCTTTCACTTTGATGGTATACTTACTTTCTCTGATAATGTGTACTATGGAATGCCTAAGGCCTTGCCCTCCTCTCTGTGTGTCCAAGTGAGTTTAGAAAAAGAAAAAGGGCCTAATTTCAGGGAAGAGAGCCCAGGACTATTATTTCTCTTTGCAATCCTCCACCGGGCAACTCCTATCATTGAGGCAAGGTGATTCGTCTAGATTGTCACCCACAATCTTAGAATTTAAAGAAAGGGAATGGAGAAGAGATTGACTAAATGGGTTTGGTTTCTTTACCTGAATAGGATTTTTTAACTGTGCTACTACTGTCTAGATAACCAATACAGTGGCCTACCCTGGACCAACAATTTAAGTGAACTTGGAAGCAAACTGTTAGACAGTCAGACTTCTACATAAGAATATGCACTGACTAATACCTTCATTGCAGCCTTGTGAGGCCCTAAGCACAGGACCCAGCAAAGCCATGCCAGGATCCTAATAAATGTGCGTGTGTGTGTGTGTGTGTGTGTGTGTGTGTGTGTGAAGTCTCTGAGTGCGTGGTAATTTTTTACACAGTAATAGATAACTGACACAGCATTCCTTAGAGATGGAATGACATGTAAATGAAAGAGATGTGAAAAAGCATAGCCATCTTTTGAATTTTTTAGCAGCTTCGTATAGCTACACCATAGAGGACGTGGTGGAGGAGTAAGAGGCCAGAATAATTGAGAACGCACTATTTGCTCATCCGTGTGCCAGCTGTTTTTCAGATATCTTTCTATCTTCTCTAAAGCCTTGAGTTTAGTGTCATTGTTGGGTTATAAAAAATTGGGAACTTGACACAGGCAAACAGGCATGTGCTGAGATATTGATTTCCATCAACAGAAAGAGCGGCTGAGTGAGACGGGGTCGCTGGCTACAAACAGTTTCTTCCATTTACCCTAGTGTGCCATTAAAAAAGCATTACTTTTTGTGCACCTTGATGTGAAAAAGTTTTGGAACCATGTAGGCTAAGCAATTTAATTTATCTAGACAATTTATCATTTTTCAAGTGGATGAGATGTCTTTCATATCTAGACATATTACTCCAAACTTTCTGTGTTTTGCATTATATTGCACCACTTAAAAGATGAGTTTGAGCTAGGAAGAGGCCAGGTAATTTCGGAACTTTTAAGTTATTTACATGGCATAAAATAATCATTGAACTAGTTACTATAAGCTAGGTATTGGGTTCAGTGCTTTAAATCTATTATGCCATTTAATTCTCACAACAAAGCTGAGAGGTAAGAAACCAAATATACCCATTTTCAGGGCAAGGTAACAAAATCAGAGGGAAATTAAATAAGTTGCAGACGGTATCAGGGTTATTAAATGACGGCAAATTTAACTTAATTTTATTAAATAATGGACAATTTAAATTAAATGTATGTCTTATTCTAAAGACAGTAAATCTAACTTTAAAATAAAATGACCTGAAATGGCCAAGGTCTGAATGCTATGTGGAAATCTAATTCACTGATTGTTTTTTCCTAGTGTATCACATTGCATATGAAACGTTTATAAATTAAATTTAGAAAATAACAGCTCTTTTTCTTAAGGCAAAATGAAGTGAAAGGAGTTTTATCCTGGGTGTCTATTATTTTTTGTGTAATTACATGATTTTATGAAATACTGAAGACAGCAGGATGAGTTTCAAGATGGAGAACTGCAGGTAGCTTATGGAAGAAAAATGCTTGTATGTTCTTGTATATGCATAAAGATTGAAAATTTCTTGATCAGGATGGAAGTGGGGAGATCTAAGGCACTATGGACAATATAATAAACCAAATTAAAAGGAAAATTTAGACTGACAAAATATCTTTTGTTTGCGCTCTTACACATCATGAGAAACCATATGATAACAATTCAGGCTCAATGACTCTACCAGTTACAGCTTTTGTACTTAGAGCTAATTTTTCTTCCTTTGGACTTTAGTTTACCCATAAATAAAATGGGAATATGATAGTACCCAACTCTTAGGGTTTTGTGATGATTAAATGATACGTAATTGTATGTAAATTGTAGAGTTTCTAAAATGCATATGCTTTACTGTGGAAACTTAAAAGGTGCCTTATTTAATTTTAAGAAGTATATAGCTGTTGCGTAGGCCTACTAAATGGTTTAGGTATTTATTTCTCCCATGAGTTTGTGGGATTGTGCCTCTGGGGTACAGTAATGTTTAAATGTTTAGTTCTTTGAACAATTGTGCAGCATACATACAGACTTCTCTGCCTCCCTCTCTCCCTAATGCAATCTGTTGTGGGAAGCGTGATTTGTAGCTAATAGTGAACGTCAACTTGGTGACAAAATAAATTTGGCTTACAATGAATTTCTCTCTCTAACAGGGATTTAATTTTGTTAAAAGTAGTAACAACTAAATAAAGAATATTTTCTTCATCCAGTATGATCTACTGACTTTCTTAAATAACTGGTGATGCTCTATGTATGTCCATAGTGGCAAATATTCAGATCCCAGTGTGACTGGCTCTAAGGAAAACAAATATGTCCATTAAAGGATAATGATTTTATGAGGAAATACAAATAATCTCAACTAACTAGACTACATTGATTTTCATAGTTCCTTTGCAATACAGGAAAGCAAATCTGGTACTTATTTTAAAGATCATAGATGCTAAGAGGGGCCAAACAGTTTAGAGAATAACATGATAAATTTAACTTTAAAATTAAAGTTTAAAAAGTTTTTTTTTTAAGTAAAACTTAAACAAAATCAAACATAATACGGCAAAAATTCTTTTTCATTTTGCGTGGAATACCAATATTTAAAGATTGCAGGATCAATAGCACATTCCTGCTTGAATGAGAGACAGTGAGATCAGGAAAACATGACTTACAAACAAAAGAAAATGGGCATAATTCTTCTTGTAAGTATTATATTAATAAATACAGTGGTAAAATGGAAACTAGAACAGATATGTAAAAAGACTAAAGGAACTGTAGTGATAAATTATTAATAGAAAATACCTTATGTTCAACTCATTAGTAGTATTTAGATCTCTGACCTAGTTAGAAAGAAATAGTTTTTCTGTCTTGGTGTTTAGAACTGCTGAACAGCCCAGGATTGGCAAGTGTAACTAGGAGTAGATTTCCTACAATAGGTCATCTAAGTTGCATGTAGTACCTATTATCGAAAAGCAAATGAGGATTTCATTTCATAGTATATGCTGGTTAGGAATCCTTATTGAAGTGTGATTTTCCCACCACTAAATGTATCCGCCTTCACCATCTGTAGTTTCCAAATTCAAGCCATGCTAATGCTAACAAAGTGGCTGGCTTGGCAGATCAATAAGAGAGAGAGCAGGGAGATTTACCTACTTTGGAAAGGTAATTTAAAACTAAATCCACCTTTGGAAGTGAGCATCCCGTTTGTGTTTATAGGTTTCACCAGAGGAAAGCCCTACATATTAGAAGCATTTCCTTTTGTTTGCCCATAGCAGGGAAGACTAAGGCTAAAACCCAAAAGGATATGACTTAGACAAGAATGAGCATATGGCTCTCAAAGTTTTAATCACTAGGAAAGAAAATATAATTGCAGCTTGTAGATAAACAGCTCTGTTTTAGCAAAAGCCAGATGAGTATACACTTGGTTGTAAAATAATTGGTAAAAAATGTCAACCATTTAAAGGAGCAAAGCAGTTTTGCATGCTCAAAACAACAACAGCTCACCTAAGGAGAGGTGAGTCTAACAGAAAAAATTCAAGCAGCAGAAAAATGTGATACAATAATCTCCTATGAACTAAATTTTACCTGAAGTGTTTTATAAGTATTTGTGATAGAGTTAAGAGGCAGGAGTTCAGGTACCAAATTTAAAAGTGGTTTGGCACAGTCATTGCCAATGATACTGAAAGTTCCGGAGGTATAAGGAAACAATTTCTTGCACAATCTTGGAGGATCATGTAATTCATATTGTATTGGAATTTTCATGGTAAAATTGACAGTCCCTTAGTGATTTTTCCAACTTTCAATATAAAATTGCAAGTTTCTTTTTTGAAATAGGAGCAAAATGCAACCTGTCTTTACAAAAGCTAAAATGTTTGCAATTTTCATAATGTTATCTTACTTCCTTACTATACATGTTCCTTTGGAATCTTTGACCAAAATCCATTATTTACTTGTGAAAAGTTAAAGGCTCCATGATAAAATATGCAGTACTTCTAAATGTGCTGATCAAACAAACTTAAGAAAGCTTGATATGCTTTCATTTAACAACAACAACAACAAAAACCTATTTAAACAAATGGGGACCATTTATCAGCAAATATGTTAAAAAAAAAAAAAAACACCTACTTTGGACTAGGCAGGCATTGTTCTTTGCATGAAGCTGTAAACTTGAACTTTGTTATATATTTACTATCATGGTATTTTTAATTCTCTCCCTCTCTCCTTGCCTTTGTTCCCTCCTTCCCTCCCTCCCTCCTTTCTTCCTTCCTTCCCTCCCTCCCTCCCTCCCTCCTTTATTCCTTCCTTCCTTCCTCCCCTCCCTCCCTCCCTCCCTACCTTCTTCCTTCCTCCCTACCTCCTTCCTTCCTCCCCTCCTTCCCTCCTTCCTTCTCTCTTTCCTTCCTTCCGTTTTTTCTTTCTTCCTCCTTGTTTCCACATATATGTCAAGTTTCTTTCATATGCTATGCACTAGCTGAATGAAACATAGACTTGGCTATTTCAAAGCTTACAGACAGTGGAAATTGATATGTAAACACCAAAGTACGATACCAAAAGTATGAAAATTTGATTCACAAGCTAAAATACTAACTACAAACTAAAATGCAAAAGGCTCAAACAAACAAACAAAAATACCACATATTTAGGTTGAAAGATGCTAAAGTGATTAAGCCAATCTTACCCACAGGGAATATTCATGCATTAGGCAGGAGAAGGTGTGGATACAGATGCTACACTAGAGATTATGTATAAGAAATTCTCAAAGGTGTTGCATTAATTTCCTATTATTGCCAAAACAAATGACCATAAATTTATTATCTTAAAGTAGCATGCATTTATTATTTCACAGTCTATAGTTCAGAAATTTGGCATGGGTCTCCCTGAGCTAAAATCAAGGCACTGTCAGGGCTGTGTTCTCTTCTGGATATACTGATTTCCTTTCTTGTGAATATATACCCAGTAGTGGGGACTGCTAGATCATATGGTAGTTCTATTTTTTATTTTTTTGATGAACCTCTATACTGTTTTCCCTATGGCTGTACTAATTTACATTCCCACTGACAGTGTGCAAAGGTTCCCTTTTCTTCACATCCTTCCAACACTTGTTACTTTTTGTCTTTTATTAATAGCCATTCTAACAGATGTGAGGTGATAGCTCATTGTGGTTTTAATTTGCCATTCCCAGATGCTTAGTGATCTTGAACAATTATTCATGTATATGTTGGCCATTTGTATGTCTCTCTTTGAAAAATGTCTATTCAGGACCTTCACCTATTTTTAAATCAGCTTTTTTTTTTTGCCATGAGTTGTTTAAATTTCCTATATATTTTGTATATTAATGCATTATCAGATGTATAGTTTGAAAATGTTTTCTCCTACTCTGTAGACTGTCTCCTCACAGTTTATTTTTTTTTTCTTGGCTGTGCAAAAGCATTTGTTCGTTGTAATCTCATTTATCTCATTTATCTATTTTTTCTTTTATTGTTTGTGCTTTTGGAGTTATATCTAAGAAGTATTGCCCAGATCAATGTCATGGAGCTTTTTTCCTGTGTTTTCTTCAAATAATCATATAGTTTTGGGTCTTACATTTAAGTCTTTAACCCATTTTGAATTCATTTTTTGTATATGTTGTAAGACAAAGGTCCAGTTTCATTCTTCATGTGGATATCTGGTTTACCCAACAGCATTTGTGGAACAAACTATTCTGTTCCCATTGTGTATCTTGGCATCCTTGTCAAAGATCAATTGGGTATATATGTGTGAGTTTATTTCTGGGCTTTGCATTCTGTTCCAGTGCTCTATGTGTCTGTTTTTTGACAGTACCCTGCTTTTAGGCTATGATAGTTTTGTAGTATATTTTGAAGTCAGGCAGTGTGATGCTCCCAGCTTTATTTTTTTCTAGATTGCTTTGACTCTTAGGGGTCTTTTTGTTTTCCATACAAATTTTTGAATTGTTTTTTCTAATTCTGTGGAGAATGTCATTTGTATTTTGATAGGGATTGCATTATGTCTGTAGATTGCTTTGAGTAATATGGATATTTTAACAATATTCCAATCCATGAACATAGAATATTTTTCATTTATTTGTGTGTTTTTCAGTTTATTTCATCAGTGTTTTATAATAGTCAGGATATAGGTCTTTCCCCTCTTTGGTTAAATTTATTCCTGGGTTTCTTTTTTGTAGCTGTTGTATATGGTATTCTCTTGATTGCTTTTTCTGATGGTTTTGTGTTAGTATATAGAAATACTATGCATTTTTGTATGTTAATTTTGTATTCTGAATCTTTACTAAAGTTGTTTATTAGTTCTAATGGGATTTTAGTGAAGTCTTCAGGGTTTTCTATGTATACTCTATATGATTATATATATATTTCCTGTCATTCACAAACAGGGACAGTTTAAGTTTGCCCCTTCCAAGGTTGATGCCTTTTATTTATTTCTCTAATTGACTAGTTCCTCTGGCTACTAATAAAACTCTGCCTGGGACTTTCTAGTACTCTCCTTTAGTATTCATCAGGTCTCAGTCCAAGTATTACCTCATTAGAAAAAGATTCTCCATCTAATTCAATTAGAAAAAAAATTTCATCTAATTGAATTCTCATATAATTCAAAATAACCTCCCCATTCAATCTGTATCCCTTCATTCTTTAAAAATTTTCCTTACATCTCTTATCATTCTTTTGTTCGCTTTTCTGTTCTCTTGTATATTCTCACCCCATCTTCCTCTACAGTGTAAACTTCGTAAGGACAAGGCCTTCGCTGCATACCTTGTTCATTATTGTCCTCCAAATACCTAGTCCATGGTTGGCACTCAATAAATATTTGTATAACTAAAGCATAGCACATATTTAGGGGAAGTTAAGCCAGTCATTGGATAGATGCTGTGCCACTGGCAATATTTCAATGTAATATCTGAAGGTAAGATTTCAAAGTTATATTATTCTCTAAAGTATGAACAAAGAGATCTTTTAATGATGATTTTATTCGTAAATGTATGTCTTCTCCAGTAATACTGGGACAGAGATTTGTATATAATAGGCACTACATTAAAATTGCTTGCATTGTTTCAAACTAGGGTAAATACAGGATAGTTATAATAAAACCTCTCAACCACACAGTAATCCCAATAGAACCAACCTTCAGAGAGAGAGGAAGATGATCCCAATTGTCTAGTGATTACAAAATTATATTAACCTTAGGTAAAGTCCAATGTTGTGTATAAATTAGGGTAGAAGTTATTGCAGGAGAATGAACAATAGTTTTAGTGTCAGAAAATGTGAGTTAAATTCCCAGCTTAACTTGTCACTAGACCTATGACTTGAACAAGTTTTGTGGGTTTTCTCTTTTTTTTTATGTTTCTGAACTTTGGTTTCCTGATTAGAGTAGAGCAGAATATTTAGGTAATACTAGTGAAAAGAGGAACTGTGAGGGGCATGCACACAATCACATTTGAGAAACTGTGGATATTCTTAGACCAAAAAAAAAAAAAAAAAAAGATTTGTGAGATTTTGAATTTTTCCACTTATCTTTGTAAGGATTATATGCCAAATACTAGTTATTGTAGCCATACTCCTTTTCCATTAGTGGCATTGGAGAACCAGAAGCATGGGATACAAAGAGAAGCTTAGCAATATTAAGTCATCTGAATACTAACCTAATGTTTGTTTGCCACCTTCCCTCCTACCAAAAACAAAAAAAAAGTTATAATGTGATTATCACAACAGAATGGCGCTGAACTGAGCCTTTTGTCACAGTATTAAATAGGCTTGTCTATTAGAAAAAGATTTCTAGTCTAAGGACCCAAATCATATAAAAGAAGTGTGCTGTTATGGTGGAGGCATATTCATATCGATTCTGCATTCACAGTGAACATTTGTAACCAACTCCTCAGACTTACTAGAGGTCAAATGTACTTAAATTCAGCATATTTAGATAGAAAGATATTCTGAAACATCTCAGCTCTTTCCTCTATATTGTTGAAAATAATCTTTACAATGCAAAGCCTCTTTAACTTGTAAAATATATTATTATACTTTGCTTTGAGTAATGTGCAAGTTAATGTCCCTCCCATCCCGATCATAACAATCCCTCAGCCAACTGTAAAAGATGCTTTAATGATTATTTTATTCACTTAATTCTTTTTTCATCTGGGGTTAGACAAGTAGAGCTGTAGTGCCTTGCCTATGCACTATCATTTGTTTTAAAGATTCTTGGAGAGTTAAAAATAGAAGAAATTTAGAAACAGAAAGTTGGAAGTTAAATGACTGTATTAACATAGTACTAACCAATAAATTAAGCATGCATTGCAATAAAATAAAATTTCAAATTCAAAAGGGCTTACATTATGAAAACTTTAAGCTGTTCTGAATTTTCACTGTATATAAAATCATACAATTAACAAGGAGCAATGTGCTAATGGTTTTTAAATACTCATTTTAGTCTTATAGTTTTCAGTTTATACATTTTTTTGGAGAGCTTCAATATGTAAATACCATAATAATTCATTTAAAATGGTATATTTTAGTTTCTTAAATGATTTGGACACCCAAGTCTCTTTTTATAAAAGAATTTCTTAGTATCATAATCAGGCAATAGTTCAATCCATTCCAAATGTCTAGTGAAGTTTCTCCTATTATCTGAACAAAAGCTTTCAAGTGAACCAAAATTTTATGTTTCAAAGGGTTATAATTTTACTGATCTTATAAAAAGAAGCTAAGTTAAAGACAGCAAACCTACTGGGAAAATGGAATTCTGACCTTATTCTCTTTTGTGCCTAAGTGTGCTAGAGAAAGTGAAAATGATGAGGTTAGTGTTATTTGTGGACACGTGATGGATTGCTCTTGCTCTTTTCCATTTTGCTTGTCTTTTCCTCCTGGATTCTGACATTACTAAATATTCTGGTACCATTCTATCCACCTCCATCTCAGTAATCACACACTAAGTTTCATAAGTTTAGAGGATGTTTATTCTTTCAGGATCTCCAACAGTATATATATCTATTATTCAACTACTCGACAAGTAAATATATATATGTGCACATGTGTGTATACATGTATTTACATATGTGCACATTTGTGTATGTGCATTGTATAATAATGAAAAATTTTCTGGTCTTTCTCGCAGATTCCTGGGATAAAACTTCTAAACTCCAGACATTTCTTAAGGAATAGGAGTATTTTTGTTGTTCATGAGAGTCTCTGTGTTTATGCTTCTAAGGTAACTGATGGTGGACTTTTAGATAGCTTATGTTAACAAGGTGGCTCAGGATGGAGGAAAGCTATGCCAGAAAATCCAACCATGTAATTAGAAGGTTGGTGCTTTGAAACAGATGATATTGGTCCAACTTCTGGGCAAGGGAGATGGGTTGGAGATTGAGTTAAATCATATGGCCAATGATCCAGTCAATCACACGGCATAGCAAAAATTCCAATAAAAACTGTGGACACTGGGGCTCAGAGGAGCTTCTTGGTTGGGGACACGTCAGTGTGCTGGGAGGGTGACATGTCCTGAATCCATGAAGCGAGGACCTTGAAGACCCTCCTAGACCTTTCCCTCTGGCATCTAAATTGAGAGCAGTCTTGTTGGGGACTATGCCCTTGATCTGTGGGATCTGCACTAACTCTGGGAAGTTACTGACATAACTGAATTTCAGTATTAGAGAAGGTGTTTGTGTGAAAATATACGAATATTTCTATCTTAGAGTCTCTAATTAATAGTGGCAACAAAGACTCCATCCTTGTGGTTTGGAATAGAGATTTACACCTTTACTATAACTTGCTTTTGTTGCCTTGCGCAATCTCAGAACAAAGCCAATACACAGTTGGCACTATTAATCCCCTCAGAAAACTGTTCTTCAGGGGTTTGAGGAAGTCTTTTAAGAGGTTTTACTACTCTGTGTGTGATGCAAGTACAAGATGAAGTCTTCATGCGCAGGTTAAAAACTATGAACAGATTATTTTTGGGAAGATGAAAAGGGCTTAACCGTGATCTATATTTGTCCTTCCTATGTCCTCTTCCATTTCATGGCTTAGGTTTATTCATTTCCCTTACCTTTTCTGCACATAATTTCCTTTTCCAAAGAATGGACATTACATGCTCATTTTCACTAATGTAAACAACGAATGGGGCTTTAATTGTTCTCCTCCCTCTGAGAAGAGTTTTTTCTCATTCCCTTATCAATATGTCAAGAGGCCCCACTTTCTATTTTGAAGCTACAAAATTGGTTCTTATGACATAGTTGGATGAAACAGGTCTGCCTCCTGTGAACTCTGTCTCCTTTGTTCTTCTTATAAAAGTAGGAAAATAGTTTATTGTGTCAGACACTCTTTTAAATGCTTTATATGTATTAGCTCTTTTTAATCTTCAGCAAACCAGGAGGTAGATACTAATCCTCATTTTATAGATGATTTTGTGAGACACCATGAGGGTCTCACAAAATTTACTCAGGACCACTTAGCTAGTAAGTGACAGAACAAAGATTGCATTCAAGGTTATTTGGTTCTTGAGCCCATATTCATAAATTTTGCAGCTATGCTGCCTCACATAAAATGTTTCTCAGTGCTTGAAGAACTGTTCTCTTGTTCTGTCCTAGGAAGAGATACTTGTGAAACATGTGAAAACATTTCTTCTATTTCCACAGTCTTATTTCTCAGGAGTGTCCCATATGTTCCTCTTTCCATCATATTGAATTCTTCATTATTTCCTAAATGACAAGTACTTTTGGCAACTTTCCACTTGCTTTTTTCTCTGCTCAAAGAGCCCTTCTCTATTACTTCTTGCCACGTCTACTCATTCTTCAACTCAGCTTCAAGCTTTCTAGGATGCCCAGTATGGGGAAGTAACCATTTCTCTGTCCCCCATCAGTATCCACATGCTATTATTTGGGTACTTATCATAATCTGTGCTGACCCTTCCTTAACTTCTGTTTTCCTCAGAAGACTAAAACGTACTTGACAGGGGTCTTTTATCTTACATTCCTCTATCACTAGTCCTAGCACAAGTTTGAGAACCTAATAACCATTCATTAAAAGTTTGTCAACCAGAGAACAAATTAATAAAACCAAAATTAACATTGCAATATTTCTGAAACCAAGGTTTATAGACAAAGATTTTTAATTGTTTTTAATATCCTAAGCAGGTCTAGGTATTGCAAAAACAAAATCATACTAGTGTGAATTTACTTAATTCTACCTGAAAGTTTATCTTTTTTTTCATTATTGTACTTTAGATTCTGGGATACATGTGCAGATCATGCAGGATTGTTACATAGGTACACACATGGAAATGTGGTTTGCTGCTTTCATCTCCCCCATCACCTACATCTGGTGTTTCTCCTCATGTTATCCCTCCCCGATCTCCCCACCCCACTGCATTGACTCCCTTGGCCCCCCCAACAGACCCCAGTGTGTGATGCTCCCCTCCCTGTGTCCGTGTGTTCTCATTGTTCAACACCCACCTATGAGTGAGAACATGTGGTGTTTGATTTTCTGTTATTGTGTCAGTTTGTTGAGAATGATGGTTTCCAGATTCATCCATGTCCCT
>CAUYLG010062410.1:0-49361 GCA_963573385.1 Cacajao melanocephalus
GACGGGTCTGGACCGCAGGGCCCGGCGCCTCTGGGCTCGGGGCGGCAGCCTGGACCAGGGCCAGCCCAGGAGCCAGCTCAGACAGCTGCCCATGACAGCAGTGTAGCCGTCAGGACCTTTCCTTAGAAATTCAGCTTCCAGAAGTTTCCGAAGTCTGCGGCCGGTGCCAAGTGTGCAGAGCTTGGTGATCGTGACCGTTGGCCTCGGGCCACCAGAAAGCGCACAAAGCATCACGCGCTGGGCACCCGCTGGCTAGAGTTCAGCACGGGCCAGGTGGGAACCTCGGAACTCGGGGTCCTGCTTGGTCCCCTGTAGCTGTAAAACCAGAGGTTTGCTTGGGCCCTTGTTAGCCCTGTCGGTTTCAGCTCTGACAATCTTCTGTTTAAATATGATTTCCATTATATTAGTCTGTTCAGGCTTCCATAACACAATACCACAGACTGGAAGGCATTAAACAACAGGCAGTCACTGTGTCATAATAGTGGAGAATAAAAGTCTAAGATCAATATGCCTACAGGTTTGGTTTTTTGAGGCCCCTCTCTCTGACTTGCAGACAGCTGTCTTCTTCTCGTGTCCTCACATGGTCTGTGGGTAACCGTTCCTGGTATCTGCCTTTGCATGTCCTAATCTCTTCTTCTCATAAGGAGTCAGATTGGATTAAGGCCCACCCTAATGACCTCATTTTAACTTGTCTTTTTTTTTTTTTTTTAATGGAGTCTCTCTCTGTTGCCCAGGCTGGAGTGCAGTGGCACAATCTTGGCTCACTGCAACCTCCACCTCCCAGGTTCAAGTGATTCTCCTGCCTCAGCCTCCCGAGTAGCTGGGACTACAGGCACGTGCCACCATGCCCCGGTAATTTTTTGTATTTTTAGTAGAGACTGGGTTTCACCGTGTTAGCCAGGATGGTCTGGATCTCCTGACCTTGTGATCTGGTGCTGGGATTACAGGTGTGAGCCACCCGCCCGGCCAACTTGTCTGTCTCTTTAAATGTCCCATCTCCAAATACAATTACATTCAGAGACATTGGGGATTAGGACTTCAAGATATGATTTTGATGATGCAGTGCAGCCCACAACAGTATGCTCCAGCATGTTCTCATGTACTTTATACATTTAAAGTAAATGGATATAACATTCATATGTTCAATAACATTGCAAAGGTATGGGAAATTAAATACTTGTTTCATGGCGCACACAAAAACTTCTGAACACTGAAGAAACCCATGCCTTTGACCTTCAAATTGGAAAGACAGTTAAACTGGGAAGGTGAGTGAAGAAGCATCCTCTTGGTGATGATGGCGACCCAGGCTCAGGTTAGAGGTCACCGTCAGGGCTTGAAGGCAATCTGCCTGTGCCTAAATCTCCAGCTAAATAGGGGAACCTGAAGACATTTGTTGGAAAATGTGTTGTGAAAGGAAAAAAGCACTGAAGGGAATCAGGGCTGCTTGGGGAAAAAAAAAACAATTTGTTGGACTGCCTCACACTTATTTTAATATAGTTAACCCTGGAACAATGTGGGGGTTAGGGGGTCCCACTTCCTCATACAGTCGAAAATTCATGTATGATCCCTTAAAACTTAACTGCTAAAATCATACTGTTGACCAGAAGGCTTACTGATGACATAAACAGTTGGTTAACACATATTTTGTATGTTATCTGTATTTTAGGGTGTATTCTTACAATAGAGTAAGCTAAAGGACAAAAGGTCATTAAGAAAATCATAAGGAACAGAAAATACATTTACTAGTCTTTAAGTGAAAGTGGATCATCTTCAAGGTCATCATCCTCGTCTTCACGTTGAGTAGGCTGAGGAGGAGGAAGAAGAGGAGGGGTTGGTCTTGCTCTCTCCATGCTGGCAGAGGCTGAAGAAACGGAGGAGGTGGAAGGGGAGGCGGGAGAGGCAGGCACCCTTGGTGTAACTTTTATATTAAAAAATCCATGTACGAGTGAACATGCCCAGTTCAATCCTATATTGTTCAAGGGTCAACTGTATTTTCATTTTCAACTACTTATGGGGAGGACAGGCTATTATCCCTTTTTCAGAGCTTGTTACCTTGGTTACCCGTTACCTAGTGCCAGTGGCCTAAAAATCTTGTCAATAGTTGGATGCAGGCCTGAGCCCTTTCCTAACAAACCACAAGGGACAGCAGGAGTTGAGAGAGGAGGCATGGATATTCCTTGGCTTGCATAGATTTGTTTGAGATGATGAGGCTGAAGAATTTTATCTTTTGGTAAAATTCTGATTTTTTAATAACATCTAATGAGCTTATTGTAACTTTTCAATGTAGAAAATTGAGATAAGTATACAAAAGAATTACAACTCCCGGTAGGGACAACATTTGTATGTTTCTGCACTGATTATATATACTACATATATGTATAAATATAATGTAGGCTTATATTTGTGGATGTGTACATGAGTATGTATATATAAAAATTGGAAGTATATTACAGACAAAATATTATACCCCATTCTCATAATATAGTCTGAGTACCTTCCACAATTTTAAATACTACTTGAAAACATGATATTTAATGACTGTTTAATATTCCATTTTGTGAAGGTGGTAGGGAAACAGGAGCATAGGAGAGCCAGGGCGACAGTATTTTCAAATCAACTCTTAAAACTAGCAAGGCACATTCCTTGCCAGTCACAATCCATGGTCATAAGATGTTTACAATTAAGGAAGCAACTTAATAATGCCCGCAAGGACAAACTCCTACGACAACGAAATGCCCAGATGTCCTAATATCACATAACAAAATATGCTCTTAAAATAATTACAGTCATGCTTTGATGTACTTACGCACAAAAATACCAAAGATGACTTTTTAAAAATCAACAGATTACTAAAATGTGTCACACTGTCAGGCCATCTACAGGTAGACAGAACTCAGCTTTTGCATAGATAAGACCCCTCTATAAGAAGAGTTTAAAACAAAGACACTTTCTGAGCATGCCCTATTCTGTAGCTGAGTAGCCTTCAACAAGCTGCCTCTTCTCACTGCACTCTGTGACTTGTCTTGAATTCCTTCCTGTTCCGGATGCAATAACCCTCTCCTGGGGTTGGATCAGGACCCCTTTTTCCGGCAACAAATGCATCTTGATGTATTTAACCAATCCTTTATTCGTGGGTATCTGAAATTTCCCCTTTTGCTATGACAAGTGACCCCATGATAGACAAACAGGTATCTAAACCTTTGTGAGCATCTCTCATCATTTTCCTATAGCTGCGTGTGACGGTTAATATTGTCAACTTGGTTGGATTAAAGGGTGCTTAGATAGCTGGTAAAGTATTGTTTCTAGGTGTGTCTATGAGGGTGTTGCCAGGAGAGATTAACACCTGAGTCAGTGGAAAGGGAGAGGAAGACCCACCCTCAATCTGGGTGGGCACCATCCAGTCGGTTGCCACTGCAGCTAGAACAAAAGCAGGCAGAAGGTGGGATAAATTCGCTTGCTGAATCTTCCGGCCCTCATCTTTCTCCGGTGCTGGATGCTTCCTGCCCTCAAACATCAGACTCTATGTTCTTCAACCTTTGGACTCTTGGACTTACTCCAGTGGTTTGCCAGGGGCTCTTGGGCCTTCGGCCATGGCTTCCCCATTTTTGAGGCTTTGGGACTCAGACTGAGCCACTACTGGCTTCCTGGCTCCTCAGCTTGCAGATGGTTTATCAGCCTATCATGGGACTTCATCTTGTGATCGCGTGAGTCAATTCTCCTTAATAAACTGCCTTTCATATGTACATATATCCTACTAGTTTTCTCACTCTGGATAACCCTAAAAGATGTATATTGTGAGTAAGTCCCCTTCTTTTTTTTTTTTTTTTTTTTTGAGAGAGTCTTGCGCTGTCACCCAGGCTGGAGTGCAGTGGTACGATCTTGACTCACTGCAACCTCTGCCTCCTGGGTTCAAGCAATTCTCCTGCCTCAGTCTCCCGAGTAGCTCTGATTATAGGTGCCCACCACCGTGCTTGGCTAGTTTTGGTATTTTTAGTAGAGATGGGGTTTCACCATGTTGACCAGGCTGGTCTTGATCTCCTGACCTTGTCATCCACCCGCCTTGGCCTCCCTAAGTGCTGGGATTACAGGTGTGAGCCACCACGGAAGTCCCCTTCTCTCGAGAGTAGGCACATCATTTATGCTGGAGAGAAAGCATTTTCAACCATCCCACAGGCGTGCATGCAGCTGGTTTCAAAGGTCTCCTGAGTTTTTGGCAGGATCAAATTTTATTCTGTACTAAATTACCAGTAGTCAAATCCTCTCAGCCCAATGGCTGCACTTTTTAAAATCCAAGTGTTTGTCAGGCATTGCTCTCTGTCTTTTCTGCAATTTTTTGGGGCACTCTTTTCTCAAGGTACTGTGAATTCTTCCTCTCTGAAACAGGGTAGAATGTTCCTAGCATGGAAAAGCTGTGTGAATCAGGGCTCTTGGACATAAGTGACAGGAACCCAAGATGAAGTGACTTCAGCAAAAAACAAACAACTAACTGGCTTGTATTTCAAGCAGGGGGTGCCCCAGTGAGCAACGGAACAGGGATTGAGGGCTATTAATTCTCACTTTGTTGCTCTTCTTTGATTTCTCTGTGTCCACTTTATTCTCTCAGACTGGCTTATTCCACGGAGCCAGAACCAGGGACACTGGCAGCACCTGGCCGACGTCTGCCCAGCTCTGTCCGCAGGAAGCAGAGACTTCTCCTTATTCCAGTTCCTAAAGTCCTTGGCAATGAAGGCTTCTGTCCACCCTGAGGGCCCTCCCTACAGCCAGGGGATGATCAGCCAGGGACTTTCACCTTCAACAAAATTTCTATGCTGGGAGATGGGACTTTCTGAGATGGAAGTTCCTCTTGAAGTCACACTAGCAGGGAGATTCAAGAGCAGAATTTCCCAGAAGAGAAAATAGTACTGGCTCCAGGAGAATGGATGGGAGCTACCTGGTCAACATTAAGGTCCCCCGAAGAACACAGTGACAGTCGTGTTCCCTAACTCCCCGCTTAGGCCCCTAGAAAGCTGGGATGGTAAAAGTTTTACCACTCAATCCTTGCAGGGTTAACTACAGACAGCTGTTCTCCGCAAAGGCGTCTACTTGTTCATTGTGAAGGATGAAGAGTATCCCTTTACGGCAAAAAAAAAAGAAAACTCCCACCTTAGCATTTCATGGGACCCCAAAAATCAGTCTAGTGGCATGCATGATAACCATGTTCACTGGGCATTTGCTATGGGCCAGACATGGCACTAAATGTTTTCTGTGAATATTGTCATTTATACATCATAGAAACTATTAGCTCTGTCTTACAAAGGAGCACACTGAACCTTGGAGAAAGGTGAAGTAATTGCCTAAGTATATGTGGCTCAGAAATTGCAAGGCCAGGATTGAAACTCATGTTTTCCAACTCTAGAGCCCACATGCTTAACTTATCCAATACTGCCATAAAACACTCCAGAAAATGGAGGGGTCCATTTGCTTCATCTTCTTAATAAGTATTTTTGATTGAGCACTTTCTATACATAGACCTATACCAGGTACTTTATACATATATGTACATTTATTTATTTAATAGGGTTTTTAAGAGCAGTTTTAGGTTTACAAAAATATTGAGCAGAAAGCACATAAAGTTTCCATATACACCCTTATCACAGCCCTCCCCCACCACTTTCTCCTGTTATATGAACATTTTGCATTAGTGAGGCGTATTCGTTACAATTGATGGTTAATACTGATACATTATTTTTTATTTTACCTTTTTTTTTTGAGATGGAGTTTCACTCTTGTCACCCAGGCTGGAGTGCAATGACACGATCTTGGCTCACTGCAACCTCCACCTCCCTGGTTCAAGTGATTCTCCTGCCTTAGCCTCCTGAGTAGCTGGGATTACACCCACTACACCTGGCTAATTTTTGAATTTTAGTGAGATGGGGTTTCATCATGTTGGCCAGGCTGGTCTTGAACTCCTGACCTCAGGTGATCTGCCCACCTTAGCCTCCTAAAGTGCTGAGATTACAGGCACCAGCCAGCGTGCCTGGCCAATACTGACACATTATTATTAGCTAAATTTCAGAGCTGACATTAAGGTTTATTTTTTGTATTGTATGTGCTATGGATTTTGACAAATGCTGGATGACATGTATCCACCATTACAGTATCATACAGAAGTTATACTGCCCTAAAAATCCCCTGTGTCTTACCTATTCATCCTTCCCCTCACAAGCCCCTAGCAATTACTGATCTTTTTATTGTCTCCACAATTTTGCCTTTTCCAGAACATCATATAGTTGAAATCCTATGGTACGTAGCTTTTTCAGATTGGCTCATTTATCTTAGGAACATGTATGTTTTCTCCTTGTCCTTTCCTGGCTCGATACATTGTATGGATATACCACAGTTTGTTCATTTACCTATTGAAGGACATTTTGGTTGCTTCCAAGTTTTGGCAATTAGGAACAAAACTGCTATAAATGTCGCTGTACAGGTTTTTGTGTGGATATACATTTTCAACTCATTTGGGTAAATACCCAGGAGCCTGACTTCTGGATAGTATGGTGAGACTATGTTTAATTTTGTAAAAAACATTGCCTTCCAAAGTGGCTGTACTGTTTCACATCCTCACTGGTAATGAATGAGAGTTTCTGTTGCTTCACATCCTCACCAGCATTTGGTGCTGTCCATGTTTTGGATTTTTATCTATTTAATAGCTAAAATGTAGTAGTATCTCATTGCTTTAATCTGCAATTTCTCCAACAGCATATGATGTTAAATATTTTTCCATATTTTTATCTGTTATATGTGCATTGTCTTTGGTGAGGCATCTATTCAGATCTTTCGTCTATTTTTATTTTATTTATTCATTTATTCATTTTTGAGACAGCATTCTACTCTTGTGGCCCAGGCTGGAGTGCAACGGCGTGATCTCGGCTCACTGCAACCTCCACCTCCCAGTTCAAGCGATTCTCCTGTCTCAGTCTCCCGAGTAGCTGGGATTATAGGTGCCCACCACCATGCCCAGCTAATTTTGGTATTTTTAACAGAGATGGGGTTTCACCATGTTGGCCAGGCTGATCTTGAACTCCTGACTTCAGGTGATCCACCCGCATTGGCCTACCAAAGTGTTAGGATTACAGGCGTGAGCCACTGCACCCAGACCTATTTTTAAATTGAGGTGTTTTCTTATTACTCAGTTTTAAGAGTCCTTTGTGCACTTTGGATACCAGTCCTTTATCAGATATGTATTTTGCAAAGATTTCCTCCCAGCCTATGGCTTGTCTTTTCTTTCTCTTAACATTGTCTTTGCAGAGCAGAAGGTTTTAATTTTAATGAAGGCCAACTTATCAATCATTTCTTTCATAGATAATGCTTTTGGTGCTGTATCTAAAAAGCCATTGCTAGATTTTCTCCTATGTTATCTTCTAAGCATTTTATAGCTTTGTGTTTTACACTTAGGCCTATGATCTGATTTGAGTTAATTGTTGTGTAAGATGTTAAAGTCTGTCTAGATTCACTTTTTGCATGTGGCTGTCCAGTTGTTCCAGGACCATTTGTTGAGGAGACTATCTTCTATTGACTTGTCTTAGCCATTTTACCAAAGATCAGCTATCTGTGTGGGTCTATGCTATGGTTTGGATGTTTGTGTCTTCCAAACCTCATGTTGGACTTTGATCCCCAATGTTGAAGGTGGAACCTAATGGGAATTATTTGGGTCATTCATGAAATGTCCTTCCTGGGGGTAGGTGGGATGGGGAGATGAATTTTCACTCTATTAGGTCCCTCCAGAGCTGGTTATTTAAAAGAGCCTGGCACTTCTCCCCTCTCCCTCTTGCCTACACTCTTGCCATGTGATCTATGCACACATTCACACTCCCTCTCATCTTCCGCCATGAATGGAAGCAGCCTGAGGCCCTCTCCACATGGAGATGCCCAATCTTGAACTTTCCGGCCATTAAAATTGTGAGCCAAATAAACCTTTTTTTCTTTATAAATTATCCAGACTCAAGTATTCCTTTCAAGCAACACAAAACAAACTAAGTCTATTTCTGAGCTCTATATTCTGTTCATCTTTATACGTAGTTTTCATCCTTTCCATAAAGTTCGTATGTATCCAACAGGCAGTAAAAATCTTATTTTGAAAATGAGGAAACTGAGGCACAGAGTGGACAAGCCCACTCTCCTTGGGCCAGCAGCTCGTAGGAAGTACAGTTAGAATTGAAACCCACATCTGTCTGGCTCTGATTCTGTGCACTTTCTGTGCCCCCATGGTGCCTAATGGTCCTAGAAAGGGACTTAGTATGTCAACCTTAACCTTGGATGTTACTCTCTAGGCCCTAAATTCTAGCATCTCCTTTTCTTAATGGTCACTGGACTCGTGGCCAGCTGCTCTTTGATTGTAATCAAGGCTGCCTGTCACTCATGGTTCCACTGAACCTGTAATATGAGTCCTGACCTGCCTAAAAACTGGCTTTGCTTAAAACATTCAGCCCATTTCATCAGCATCCTCTAATTTTTTTTTGCTGAAATCTTGTGCATTACTGTTTTTTCCCTTGTTCACACTGAATCCTTTTTGCTGAGAAGTCACTTGCTCATGGGCCTTGTCTTACGGTCTTTTTGAAGACAGGACCTTGCTGAGTGGGATTGCTAAACTGAGCACAGTGCTAAAAATCTCCTGGGTTAAATTTCACCCGTACTTCCATCAGGGCCTGGAGCACTTGCTCTCAGAATTTACAAACATTAACTTCATGTTGGCGCTCTGTGTTGCCCAAGGAGAGCATCTCTACAGTCTACGAAATTGTGTTTTACTGCCAGAAGTCAGCAAAGGGGAAAAGAAAGACAGACAGAAAGAGAAAATTCCACAATCATATTTCAAATACCAAGGGCTAGTTTTTTTGGTAGGAATATAAGATTTACAAGCTCCAAACAGAGGTGAAATAGTTTGCAGAAGCTCTCACAGCAAATGAACTGGTAGAGTTCAGATTCAAATCCTGATGTGGTGCCAAGGGCAAAGCAGGTGGTCTTTAAACCCACCAGGCTTCTCTCTGTGAGAAGGGGACCTGCTTACTGTAGCCTCACAGGTGGAATAGGCTGCGTGGGATCCGGGAGATCTCCTTCTGTGAGTGAAGGAGATCATCGTTTCACCACTGTGCAACTGAAACTAAGATTCATTGTTTTATTTATTTATTTATTTATTGAGACAGAGTCACCAGGCTGGAGTGCAGTGGCACAATCTCGGCTCACTGCAACCTCCGCCTCCTGGATTCAAGCGATTCTCCTGCCTCAGCCTCCGGAGTAGATGGGAATACAGGTGCATGCCACCATGCCCAGCTAATTTTTGTATCTTTAATAGAGATGGGGTTTCACCATGTTGGCCAGGATGGTATCCATCTCTTGATCTTGTTATCCGCCTGCCTTGGCCACTCAAAGTGCTGGGATTACAGGCATGAGCCACGGCGCCCAGCCAGATTTGTTGTTTTAAAACAAAGGATATATGGTGGCTTATTATGATGTCAAGCACTGTTCAAAGCACATTAGGAAGCTGGGCAGGGTGGTGCTCACCTGTATTTCCAGCTACTGGGGAGGCTAAAGTGATGGACGGGATCGCTTGAGCCTAGGAGTTCAAGGCTACAGTGAGCTATGATGTTGCCACTACACTCCAACCTGGTGACAGATTGAGATCCAGTTGCTAAAGAAAACAAACAAATAAGCAAAAACAACTATGTATTTTACAACTGCTAAGCCATCTGAATGTGTTCATTAAAATTTTTCTAGGGCTGGGCATAGTGGCTTATCCCTGTAGTTCCAGCTGCTAGGGGAGGTTGAGGAAAGTGATCGTTAGACAGCTGGTATTTGGGGCCAGCCTATGCAACATAGTAGTAACTATTCTCTCTCTCTCTCTCTCTCTCTCTCTCTGTCTGTCTCTCTCTTTGTCTCTCTCTCTCTCTGTCTCTCTCTCTGTCTCTCTCTCTCTGTCTCTCTCTCTCTCTCTCTCTCTCTATATATATATATATATATATATATATAAACTAGGTGTGATGACACAAGCCTGTAGTTCCACCTACTTGGGAGGCTGAGGTGGAAGATCGCTTCAGCCTGGGAATTTGAGGTTACAGTGAGCTATGATTGCGCCACTGCATTCCGGGCTGGGTGACGGAGTGAGACTCCTGTCTCTAAAAAACAAACACACGACAACAGCAACAACAACAAAACATTTTTTCTGACGCTAGCACCATGCAGTTATGTACTTTATAAATTGCTGGTCTAATTCCAAGGGAGTGTAACATCCAGCAGCTGACATTTGAGAAGGACCTGTAGAAAGGATTTGAAGGCCATGGACACCGTCCACTATTTTTCTGTTTTACTACAAGATGGAGGAAGGATGGCAGTATTAATTTATGCCCTGCTTACCTATCCCAAGTCCCAGATCACTGGATCTTTAAAGATTATGATTCTTGCTTGGTTTTCGGTGCAAAGGGAGACAAAGAGGGAGCTTAAGAGGTGAGCACGGTGTGATTCAGGACTGAAGTTTCTGCCACCTCCTGGAGGGTAACTGCAAAAGCCGCTTTGACTAGCCGTTTGTGCATTTGCCACTGCCAAGGGGCACAGGTAGATTCAAACTTTGGGGCTCTTCTGACAACTGGCAAGGATAAGGTATTAGCAAGGGCAAGGGATTAGCAATAAAATAATCCAATAACAAAGACATGAAGACTTACAATAATTTTTAGGCCGGTGCAGTGTTTCAGGCCTGTAATCCTGAAGGAGGCCCAGGCAGGAGGATCGCTTGAGGCCAGGATTTCCAGGTTGCGGTGAACTGCGCTCCAGCCTAGGCAACAGAGCAAGATCCTGTCTCTAAAATGAAAATTTAAACCCTTTAGGTGCATACCAAATCTTTTATTTTAGAGAAGGAAAACTGGTCTCGAGCTCCGTGTGAGCTCGCTGGGGACCTCAGGGACAGAGTTGGCACGGCAGGGCCTGCGGCACCAGTTCTGGCCCGGGCGCTGTGAGAGCTGCTGGGGACCACAGGATGCCTGTGGTGCGGTGGGCTCGGATTGGTGGAGAAACGGCCAAACGCTGGCGGGGCGACTGCGAAGGCGAGCGGAGGCGCAGCCGGCCAGCCAGCCCGGGGAACCCCAGGTTGGCTAGCGGAGCGCGCGAAGACTCAGACGTCCCGCCCACCAAAGGCGCGTCGGTCCCGGCCGCCGCCTCTGGGCTGGCAGCCGCCGCCGCGCCGCGTTCCCATTGGTGCCCGGCTGTGACGCGGCCGAGCGGGGCCGGGGCTGCCTGGCCCGGGGGCGGGCGCGGGGCGCCAGGCACGAGGGGCGGGGGCCGGGCGCCTGGCTGATGAAACCTGGCGCCGGATCCCGCCCGCTCTCAGCGCCCATTCAGTCTGCGCGGGCAGGTGTGAGCGGCGAGTCAGCTGCCTGGCAGGCGCGCACGCGGCCGCCGGCTCCCGCTAACCGCAGCCTCCACTCCTCTCCCCGCGCGCCGCGTCCCCGCCCCGCCCCGCCCCGCCCCGTCTCTGCGGTCGAGCGTCGGTTGGTCCTTGAGCGCGTCCGCCCGTCGGTCCGTCCGTCCGCCCGCGGTCCTGCCCAAGTCCCGCCGCCGCCGACTCGGTGAGTGTCCGGCCCCCGCCAACGCTGGGGCAGCTCCTTGGGCCCGGGTCATCTCGGAGGGGGCTCTGGCGCCGCGTGGGGCCGCGGGAGGGCGGCGCGGGAGTGGCGAGGGCCCCCGCGCCGGGGACGCTGCCATCCTCCGGGGAGGGCAGGGCGAGCACCAGAGCGGGGCAGGCCCCGGGGTGGGCGCGCGGGGCCGGTGCCCATGCAGCTGTCTCCTCCACGGAGTCCATTTTGGCTCCCTGAAGCCGCGGCGTGGTGCATGATGCAACAGCAAGTGAGTAAGCGTGGACGACCTGGCGATGCCCGCCCCGCGCTCGTGTCCGGGGACCGGCGCTCCGCGACGCACGGGGTGGTCGGGGTGGGTAGGCGGGCAGCTGGCGAGGGGGCCGGCCCGGGAGGCATCCGGAGCCCGCTGGCGGCGAGACCTTCCCTTACATGGCGCGGTGCATAGCACCCCGCCCCGCCACGAGGTCCGGGGATGTGTCATCAGCCGTGGGTGGGGACCCTGCCGGCTGCCCGGAGGGTGGTCCCGCGGCAGGTGGCCAGCCGGGGAGTGTGCTGCCACCCGTGCGCGCGCGGTGGTCGCCCTGACCTAGGGCGCCCAGCCCTCCGCTCTTCTATAGACCCCAGGACGCTCCGCCTGCACCTCTCCTCAGGGTCCCCAAGATTGCTTCGAGGAAGTCTCCCCTAGGTGAGCTTCCTTGTGACCCAGTGTGGCCTTTTCTGAAATGTCAGGGTTCCTCAAGCCCTCCACGTGGTCTGGAGTGAGAGGAAGTTCTTCCACCTTTTTTAGAAACGCACCCTATTCTCAGGGTGTTCCTTTCTGCGTAGTAGAAAACTTCCCGGGCACAGGCAGGTCAGTCATTGTAAAACCTGCGTGTTCACAGAGCGGCAGCTGCACTGTAGTCCCGCAACAGCCTGCTGGTTCAGCTCCTGAGTCTTTCTAGGGGATGCGGGAACCAGATAGCAGTTGCGTTTGACCTGTGTGACTAGGATAGTAAGACATGTGCCTTCAGGAAAAAAAAAAAATAACCTGCATTTCCGAGTCCTCACGTCATTGCCGCCATGCCCTCATGTGTTGGGTTTTACTCCAGACGTAGTTACCAGATGGTTGGGGTTTCAATCCCAGGTGTATCTCGCTAAAAAAATGTTTCTTTTAACTTGCATTCGACTAGTAGAATTGTGTATGTTGGCCTCTGGCTGAATGCCTTAATTGTATTTAATTCGAATTATAATTTATTTGGTATTTATAACATTTCTTGTCTTTTATGTTTGGTTCAGGTAATAGGAAACCATGATACAGTTATTCCTCTGATATTTTTAGTTGGTCTCAGTGGAAATTATCATGATTTTTAGATGAACATACCCTCCTGTTATTAAAACAAAAGATCTTATTGAAGTCACATGAACAGAATAGAAAGTTAGGGGAAAGGTCAACAATAGATTAAAATGGTTTTAAAAATAGGTTTAGCATATTAAAATCATGTTTAATTTATTATAGAGGTAAAATTCAAAGGATGTCAAAGGAGTTTTGAGTAAAGAGGGCAGGGCTTCATGAGAAGATTGGAGATGTACTCCCTTGTTTGGGTCTGGATCTTAGAGCCATGTGCTCCTGTGCATATGATCATTTGCCTTAGGTGAAAAAAAAAAGGCTTGAAAGACAAGATTGTTGACTTCAAGGAGTTTAAATTTTCTATTTGGTAGAAGAACTCATTCTTTGATGGAATTAAATACATGTTGATGGATTATTCTAGTCTGTAGTTTCTTTTAACCATAGTCCTTACAAATAGGTAATTATGTTGGAAGGCACAGAATTATGTCCAATTAAATTAATCCTTTCTCATTATCAGCCATGCATTTGGAGTGATTGCTGTTAATCCTAGGGACAAATTTGAAATGTGAGTAAGTGCATCCTTGTTATGGAGAGAAATATTTCTTCCCTCTAACTGTGGAGATACTTGGGTCTCGGGGTTATCTCTCCTAGAGGCATCTCAGAGATGCCTATCACTCTACCTGGCTCTCCTCACACCAAGCGAGACCTTGCGATGGGATGCTGGTGTGTTTCTGTATAGTTGGCCCCTGTAGACCCAGATAGATTTTAAAGGCAGATCCAATGGGGTTGGCGAGTGGATTCATGTGAGGGTGAGAAAGGGTCAAACATGACTCCAAGCATTGCGGAGTTGCTGTATTAATGAAAGGGGAAGGCTGAGCAAAGAACGTGTTGGATGAAAGAGGGACTTTTTGAAAGTCACAACTGAGCTTTTTAGAACTCTCGTCTCCAGGGTCAGGCTGGAAGACTTACCCTCTCGGGGCCCCTCTCAGGTGCCTGCCTGTATGTTACAGCCAGCTTTGCTGGCTCCTCCTGCCAAACCTGGGGTGTCTTCAGTTTGGTCTCCTTGGTGCCCGTGGCCTCCCTTTGCTCCCCTGCCGCCTTCCAGGGGCCGCCTGGCGCTGGGCTTGTCCTATGGGATGGGGACCCTCTAAACATGGAGTTCAAAGGTCCTGGGGTGTTCCTGGATCTTCAGGACATCTGCCTCTCCTCGCGTTTCCCAGGCCTCAGGCAGGGGTGGGGGGGCATCAGATCCCTGGCCAACCTGCTGTCCACCCCAGGGTTTAGACCTTTCCTCCAGTGAGGGAACAGAGTAGTAGCTTCATTTGTGGCAGATTATCTGCCTTGTGATAAACTTTAGTGGCCTCTCTGTTTCTCCATAATCTGCCTCCTCCCCCACCCCCATACCCAACTACAATACAGCCTTGAAAATAACCACCCCTGTGGTTCAGTGTGGGTCATGATCTGTCAAGCCAGGTTTAGTGGATTTGCCAAATGGAATTGCCGGAAGGATGGGCAGCAAATTGGGAAAATGATTTCGTGGCTTACTGGGCGTGTTCATTTCTCTCGCAAGGCATTCGTTCAGATGTGCAGTGCTGGCAGACCCAGGGGATGCTGGCTGCTTGGCCCACTGGTCACAATTTGGTCATCCCAGGAACACAGGGTGCGGAAAAGACGTTTCTGGACTTTGGACTAGATTCTGGCTGGTGTGCGGTTTGCCCCTCCTGCCACACCCAGTGGCTTTTTCCCTCTGACTATTGTCAGGAACGGTGGGGACTGGCAGGTATGCCATTTGATGAACACACTGGATAACTGGAGTCAGAGCCATGTGACTGAGGGAAGAGGCCTTCACAGCTTCAGTGCGGAATGGGGTGATTATCTGCCCCGAAAGGAAGGATGCTGCTTTGAGGAACCAAGGGGAGTCAGGACCAATACCAGGAACAGCACTGCTCCTGGATTCTGGAATCCTGGCTTTGCTTCTCTCTGAAGTAATTTAGACTTCCTGAACCTTACGCACTGGCTCCATCTGTATATTGGGAGAGCCTGTCCCTCTCAACCTCACAGTAGTAAAGTTAGAAAGCATGGGGTCCATACTGTACTTTGAAAGAATAAAGGTACCAAGTCCATGCATTTAGATTTCTCTCTTGAGATCAGTCCTTTTGTTAGCAGCCTGCAATTCTGACCATGGCAGCCAAAAATCAAGTGCAAGGAAACCTGAGGGTTGATCTGGGGGTGGGAGAGAATGTCCCTTCCCCTAGTAGGACTATGTCTGTCTACATTGTCTTTCCATTTTTTTTTTTTGATTGTTCCCTTGCCCCTCCCTTTTCTGGGGGCACAAGGGCATAGCAGTTTTGTTTCCTAGCTTTCCGTGTTCCTACTGCAGTGCTTTCTTCAGAATATTTGTTCAGATCAGGTTCTTGGCCATGAGGACAGCCAACTGCTTTCCTGTCTCTTTAAAAGTGGGTCCCACACTCCGGTGTCCTCCTGCACAGTGACTTGTGCGTCCTAGAGACCATCTAGCAGTGGTGACTCTGGGAGTGGCCTCTGCTTGGTGTGGGGCCTCTGCACTGTGGGGTCAAAGGAGATGTCATGACCCCTACTGGCAGAAAGTGCAGAGCCCCAGGGTGGGTTCCACTTAACGGGGTAAGTGCCTTTTCTGAGATATTTCTCTGAGCCACATTTAAATTCTTTTTCATATTCTTTGCATAGTAATTGGCTTCTGGTGCCTACCTTATAGGACTGAGAGGATTCAAATGAGATAATCCATGCTACGGATTTAACACAGCCTTTGGCATGCACTAAATCTTGAATGTAAATGTTAGCTATTATACTGGAAAGCAGGCTCAGTTCCTTGATTTAGGTGCAGGAGAAAAATAATTTTTTTTTTCCAAGATAGGGTTGTGCTCTGTCACCTAGGCTGGAGTGCAGTGGTGCAGTCACAGCTTGTTGCAGCCTGCATCTCCTGGGATCAAGTGATCCTCCTACCTCAGCCTTCTGAGTAGCTGGAACTACAGGTGTGAACCCCCATGCCTGGCTAATTTTTATTTTTTGGTAGAGAAGGGATCTCATTATGTTGCCCAGGCTGGTCTCAAACTCCTGACTTCAAGTGATCCGCCTGCCTCGCCTCCCTAAACTGCTAAAGTTCATGGTCATGAGCCACTGAACTTGTCCTCGAGAAAAGTAACTTTTATAACAACTTAATTTCACTTTCTTATTTTACCAAGGCATTAAAATCTCATGCTCTTTCCTTGGGCTTGTGTCTAAATTAGAAGGGGCAGACGTAGTCCCAGTGTGCTGGAGGAGGCCTGTGGGCCTCTGAGGCATCTGCTGACAGGTTCACCATCCCATCTGGTCCTAGGTCTGAGGGAAGAACAGTAGTCTCTGGGCTGTTTTGGCTCTGACTGCCTGGATGGACTTGAAGCCATCCCTCTTTGGGATCCTGGTGCCTTCCTGGGCATGGGGTGCAGGTTTGCTTAGGTCTCAGACCCGCACACCTTGGGCTTGGTGACTCCTTGGACCCATGGGAAACAGAGCTCACAGCCCCTTTCTTAGTGTTTGTATGCCTGTGTGTGTGTGTGTGTGTGTGATGTGTATGTGTGTGTGTATGTGTATGTGTGTGTGTTTGGTGGGGGGCAGGATGAGAGTGACTGCCCTAGCTATAGTCATTCCTGTTTCCAAACATTTTGTTCAAATTACTCCGAAGCCCTTTGGTTTTTTGGAAAAAGCAAAGCTGAAACTCTGGGCCGTGTGTTTCCCACCTCACTCATCCTGTGCTGGGGTCAGTAGATAGGATGCCGCCATACAGGGCGGGGTGGTGGGCGACACCCACCTGGGGGCAGCAGTGAGAAGGCAGGGGATCATCCTGCCCATAAAGTGGCTGGAGTTGGTCTGGTACGGTCAGCTTGAAGTGTCCTTCTCTACTTCTTGTCTGCCTACTGAGTGCCATTAGCCAAAGTCTGTTAGGCCAAGTAGGAAGGAAGGGAGGGGCTCCCGGGCTAGGTAAGATCAATCATTGCAAGCACTTACTTAGTGCTCACCATGTACTCTATGCCTTATCTGTTTCCTTTGAATCCTCCCAACCACCCAATGAGGTCAGCTCTTCTGCTTTGACTGATGGGGAAAGGGAGGCAGGTGGCCCATGGGCTCACAGGTAGGCAGTCAGTGGCAGAGTGAAGATCAGAACCCAGATGTCTGCCTGTACCTGGGCTCCAGCCTGTCTTGGGATGGGCCTGGCCTGGCCTGCCCTGTGCACCCTGAGCGGGAGGCAGACAGATCTGAAGCCCATCTACCTGCGCCTCTCTGTTTCTGGCTGAGTCCAGGTGGTTCTGGCGCTGGCCACCTGCCCCAATGCTCGTTGGCACCTGGCTTCCCCTCTCTTTGCCCTAATTTCCCTCTGCTGTCTCTGAATGCAGGGCTTTCCCCTCCAAGTCCTGGCACCTGGCATAGCTGGAGCCCTGGGGTCCCTGGGGCAGCTGCGCTGGGATGTGGCCAGTGTCAGGAGCCGGTGTGAGTGACAAAGGCTGGGCTGCATTCTTTCTGGGTCAGTAGTTTGGCATTTACATCACCAGCCTTTTGCTGGATGTAATGTCTCTTGCTCAGACCACAGGGGAGCCTTGTTACAAATCAGCATCTTGCCATGCCCACACTCCACCACCATCTCCACTGGGGAGACCCCTTCACAGGGGGTCTTGTGGGAACCAGAAACTGTTCATAGGGGAAAGTCGGCTTCCTTTTCCGTATTCCATCCTTCTTAAGGCCAGTGGCTGCTGTCGTCCTGCCCTTGGCTTGCGGAGGTGACCCCTTTCCTTAGAGGATGCTTCTTTAACACTCTCAGAGAGCCTGGGGCAGGAGCTGTCCACACCGGGGCCTGCAGCAAGGGCCCATCTTCCCCAGAGTGACTCGGGAGTGTCTTCTTGGCCCACAGCTTTTCCACAGGGTCAGGGACACCTGCTGCCTTCCCTTGAGATGAGGCCCAGTCCAGGAGCTGGGGGCATTGGGGTGCGCATCCTGAGACCCCATGAAGGCCCCCTGGGAACGACTGGATAATAGAGTTAGGAAAACTCTTCCCTACCCCTTTTTGCCCTTCTCCTTTTTCACTTTTCTTTTTCACCAGTTTTTGGATAACATTTCAAACTTAAAAGTTGCAGAGGCCAGGCGTGGTGGCTCACGCCTGTAATCCCAGCACTTTGGGTGGCCGAGACAAACAGATCACTTGAGGCCAGGGTTTGAGACCAGCCTGGCCAACATGGTGAAACCTGTGTCTACTAAAAATACAAAAGTTAGCCAGGTGTTGGTGGCGCACAGCTACTCAGGAGGCGGTAGTCACAGCTACTCGGGAGGCTGAGACACAAGAATAATTTGAACCCAGGAGGCAGAGGTTGCAGTGGGGTGAGATTGCACCACTGCACTCCAGCCTGGGTGACAGAGTAAGACACTGTCTCAAAAAACAAAAAAAAGAAAAGTTGCAGGAGTGTAAGGAACTCCTGACTACCCTCTTCTCAGATGCACAAGTGGTTTATGTTTTGCCCCTTTCTATTCTGTCTCCACCCACACACAAACTCACACACGCACACAGACACAGACATTTTTTCTGAACCATTTGAGAGTAAGCTGAAGACGTCAGGCCGTTTTATTTGCTCTCTATACTTCAGTGTATATTTCCTAAGAACTAGGACCTTCTCTCACGTAACCACGGTACGATAGCAAAGTCAGGAAACTGAACATTGACACAACTGTGTGATCTAGCCCACAGTCCGTGTTCAACCTTCAGTCGTCCACGTAATCTCCTTTAAAGCTAAATATTTTTTTGGGAAGGAGTTGTGCAGTGTGGGGGTTCTTTCAAAAGGGATGTAGTCTAATTTTCTACCTCATAAGCCTTTTTAAGAAAAAGTGTTTCTAAAAGTTAGAATGTTTATTGTGAAAATTTTGGAAACGACAGAAATTAAAAGAAGGAAAAAATAAAAATCATTCGTAATTCCAGCTCAGAGGCTGAGTGATTGACCAGGTAAACGGCTTGCAGAAAGGTGGTAGGAAGACTTCCTCAGCTCCTTCAGCTCTGGTGCCCTGGCCATGCAGACCTGTGGTCCCTCCATCACCCACACCAGGCAGGAGCCCTGAAGCCGAGTCCTGGGGCTGTGTGAGGAGCCAGCCCCTGTCTGGAGCTGACGGTCTTCCATGCTCCTGCCCACCCCTTGGGCAGGTGCCCACCAAGTAGGCGGACTTAACCAGCCTTGGTGGTGCCTTTGTGGTGCCTATCCTCTGGGTGGGGAAGGGTGGAGATCGTTACTAAATATCCAGAACTTGTTGGAGACTTGAAAAGAAATGTTGCAGGCCCACTCTTGTCTGGTTTATACCTCTTGCTTCCTGGACTTGGCAGAGGTTAAGGCTGGGGCCTGGAGCGTGAGTGAGAGAGACAGCACTGGCCCTGAGTCAGTGACCTCTTGGCTGCTTCCGGCGGTTGTTAGACTTGCCTTTTAATGAGCCTCTGGGCTCCTACCAGTGGGCTACGGAAGAAATAAAATGTGAAATTCTACCATGTGAGGTTTGCTGTTTGCTAATGACTGTGCTTCTCAAAAGTTCCTAGGGAACGGTTTTAACACTGGTGCAGGTAGTGAAGTTTGGATCTCGCTTCTTGGCTTTGTCTGCCTAGGTGGTCCTTTGGCCATAACAGCTGTAACTGAGAATGGGTCTCCCCTTTCCTGGCCCAGAATGGGTCTTTGCTAAGCCAGTCTGGTTTCTGGAAGGATTTTGTTCTTATAAGCTACTACGTCATTGTCTTCAGCTCCTCATCATTTGTACCTCAGTTTCCCTGAGCTGTAAATCTACGTTATGTGTGAAAATGGGCCTCTGAAGGTCATGATCAAAAGCCTTGAGTATTTTTCCATTTTCCATGTGTTTGTTTTTTCTACTCCAGCCCCAGACCCTCTCCTTGAAGGAGCTGGCCTTGAGAGTGACTTGGGTGGGCAGCCGCCCAGACTCCACACACCCCGCTGAGTCCACGTAATGCCCAACCTGGACGGGCCAGGGCTGAAGGACTACTCTTCAAAGAAACCCTTTGAAGTGCAAACATTTCCTTTCCTGAAAAGAAGGGAAATTGAAATGAAAACGTATTGTTCTGTGTAGACAATGTTCTCTTCGATCAAAGAGGGAGTGGGGCTTATAAAGGGAGATGCACAAATTAGAGCTTGGTGTGGCCAGTGGTGTGGACGTGAATATTCATCCCTGTGGAGGAAAATAGTAGGGTCTCTGAGATTGGTAAGATTGTATTTTCCTTTTTTTCTTCTTTTTCCTTAAGGTCCTGAACCTAGGTCTAACGTTCTATTTAATGATGTCTCTCCTTTGTGTTTTTATCTCCTGGTAAGCATTGGGAGTGTCTTTCAATAAATCATGATCCCATTTCCATGTTAGAATATTATGTAGCCAGTAAGAATGGTGTTTTCAAAGAGCTTTGATTTTATGGGAGAAACGTCGATGTTAAAAGTGAAACCGTCTGGGTGCAATTTTCCATATTTGGTCTTATCTTAATGAGATATATGTATTTGCACAGAAAGAAAAGACTGGTAAAATTGGACTTTGTTTTTCTCACTGTAGTGTTTGTGGCACCTGAAATAGTGCTCAACAAATATTTGTTGAATGATTATTTTTATAATTAGTCAAACTATTTAAAGGAGGGATGTCTTTGAGCTAATGTTTTGGCAGGTGGATGGGACAATATATTACTTTAAATTTCTGTTGTAATTTTACCCTGGCAGCTCAGTTCTGGTTGATTTTTTTTTTTGGTACACGTATGTACCCCACTTTGCACTTTGGTACAAATTGTACTGTGAATGGGTGACTTTAGCATTTATATTTTTGGAAGAATCTGGTCTGACTGAAATCACAGTATCAGAACCTTGCCTTTTTCCTAATGTTGGTGATTAGGTAGCTTCCCAGATGGAGTAAAATTACAGCTTCCTCTTACCCTGTAGCTAAGGAACCTTTGGGCCAGCTTGCCCTGTCCTGTGATTGAGAATTTTTGCCTGATTTACCCAAGGTTTCTCACCCTTGAGCATCCAAGGCTACCAAGTTACGCTGTTCATATGTCATCCTGGTTTCTAATGTATAGTTGTCTGAAAACACAGCTTTCCATTCTTAACCTGTACTGTAGGTTAGCTTGGAAGATGTCCATCCCTAGTCTCAGTGGTCTTGTTTAGAGAGTCTGAACTCCCTGCAAAGACTGTCACAGCTGTCCTTCCCTCTCTGGTGAGATTGTTTCATTCCTCCTTCAGGCACTTGGGATTCAGAGCCCTGTTGGCTGCCTCTTCTGTACTGTCAGTCTAGCACAGAGTTCTGGAAGCCTGGTGTTGGGAAAGCCTTTCTCTGGGTTATTTGGGATAGAGCTACTGGTTACCCACACACACTGGTACTCACTGCGTGTTCCTGAGGATGGCAGCTTTTGAACTTCTTTGACCACAATCTACAATAAGAACTAAATTTACATTGTGATCAAGCACACACACAGAGGTACACATATTGATATATAGATTAAAATGAAAATTTTTATGAAACAGTACTCATTTTTACTATCTGTGGTACACTGAGATAATTTTTATTCTCTTCTATTTTATTACAAGAAAAATTCCTAGTAGCGACTTGGAGTTTTCAAAACACACTAGGTTTGGACATGTGAGCCACACCTCACCTGCAACTCTACCATAGTATCCTGAATTTCATGTTCACTGCTGACACTACGGGATGGTGGTCAATTCTCCATCCAGACCAGTTTGGGCAAAGGAAGTTGGGGAGTCGAGGTTTCTTTTTCTGGTCATTGGAGAGTTTCTAACTGAAGGGGACATTATTTTCTGTGATGATGCCCAAGTAGGTGAGTAGGTTTTCAGGGCAGACCTGTGTGAATTTCCCAGTGTGGTTTACCTATGCAAACTGGGGTATCTGTCCTTAGCTGACCTGACACATGGGTGTCTCCAAGGTGGCCTGGTGAGACTGTATGTGAGTTTTTGGAATTGGCCATATATTTGTTAGTTTCAGTGCTCTGATTTTCTTTGAGTTTATTTTCTTCAGTGTGATGTGATGAAGAACCTATCTGAAAGAGTTAAGGATTTTGGGGAAGAAGAGTGAGAAGAGATGCTCATAGAAATGTTATTATTATTATTACTTTTTACTACATCTGATGGATTAAATTGAACAGTATTGAAAATATGATATTAACAGTAGCAGCCGCACCATTAAATAGTTCTTCTTGAAAAGGTTGGATGGATTTTTGCTTAAGAAATGCTTGAATGTTTTTCTTTTTTTTCTTGGAAAATCAATGTTCTTTAAGTAACAAGTCTGTGTATGTAATTCATAAAACAATTGTAAATCAAGGGAATTGACTCTGCCTAACAAGGGCCTAGTGACATAACAGAACTAGAACAAGATAAATTGCCTCATTTATTGAAACAATGTGCAAAGGTCTGTCCTTGTGCTTTGAAAGTTTCTTTTATTTATTATGGTTCTCAATAAAAATAAATTAGTTGTGAGAATTCAGAGTACTTAATTTACAATATTCTTAAAAATTCGTATAGAAGTTACAAATATTGGCCAGGTGCTATGGCTCACCTGTAATCTCAGCACTTTGGGAGGCCGAGGTGGGCAGATCACCTGAGGTCAGGAGTTCAAGACCAGCCAACATGGTGAAACATAGTGAAACCCCATCTCTACCAAAAATACAAAAAATTAGCTGGACATGGTGGCACATGCCGTAGTCCCAGCTACTCAGGAGGCTGAGGCAGGAGAATCGCTTGAGCCCAGGAGGTGGAGGTTGCAGTGAGACGAGATCGCGGTACTGCACTCCAGCCTGGGGAACAGAGCAAGACTCCATCTCAAAAAACAAACAAAAAAGAACTTACAAATATTACCATCACCATTGTTGGTATTTGAGAAGAAACCTCATGAACTTGATCTTATGCTATTATATATGTTAATGTTTGAAATAAGCGATGACTCTGTCATTGCAAGTGTACTACACTCCCCCACAAATGTATAACCTCTCATATTTAGCAGTTTGCTGTTTTTGTTTTTGTTTTTTTAACTTTTGTTGGGAGACATTTCTTTTTCAGATTGCTTTCTTTCCAGAGGGCAATTTTGGGAGAAATTAAGCAAGAGCATTCATTATTTCCTTGAGTAATTTTATTGAACTGGGAAGAATGTCTGTCTTGCTGGTATCAGAGTTTGATACAATTCGAATTTTAGAAAATTATCAGATCTAATTTGTGCTGGGATTCAGGCCTAATTACCCGAAGAGTGTGTGGTCTGGTGAGTCAAGGTGAGGGCATTGCTGTCTCATGTTTCTTGGGAGATTTTGAGTAGGGCAGTGCCCAGGGCAGAAGAAACCTCTCCGCAGAAACCCAAATCACTTTCCTGCAGCTCTTGGCCACCTGTGAGCGGTCCTGCGTGAAGCATTTGCAAGGGAGGTCTTGCTGTGTCACCCTGTGTAGCCTTTGAGTTGCTGGAAGAGTTGAAGCCTACTAGGGGCTGCTGGCCTTGATCCACAGAGGTCCCAGCAAGGGTCTCTTTGCAGCAAAGCATCCAGCTATGTCAAGGAGGAAAGCACCATTCTGCCCTGGGGGCACTTGGAAGCAGGGACAGAGGAAGAGCATGGGTTTCTCAACATGGATGCTTTGTGGGAGCAAGCAGTACTGCCCCAAATCCAAATGATCAGTGACTCAGACATCTGAGTTCTCTTCCCTTTTCCTGGAATTGCCCTTGTTGCTAGACTTCCCTGAAGGAACAGAACTGTATGGCACACTTTACTATGCATGCGGGCACGGGTATGGGCTCCTTCACAGTTCTGGGGTGGGGCCTGAGGGCCACATCCCTGACCGGGTGTAGACCTAATGAAGGGTCTGCACCTAACAATGCAAGCTGTGTAAAATAAAAAGTTAAACCTGGGGACAAGACTAACTAACTGCAGCATATTTTCTGGAAACGTAGCACACAAAACAGGAAACATTTCCGTTGTAGTTGTGTATATTGGGTGCATTTTGTATGCCTGCTCATTATGACTGTTACTCCTTCATTGCTGTCTAAATAGCATATAGGTAGGCAAGGCCACATGGGTTGGGCAGAAGTGGCAGTAGAGGCAGGCAGCAGGGATAGAGAGAAGGAATATGCATCTTAGCGAGTGTGCAAGGTAAGAGTTAAGTACTTGGCATAACATAATAGTGCGTTTCACATCCTAAAGTCACACCGTGAGTATCTTTAAATTGTCTAGACCAGCGCGTGCATACAGATCCTCCCTTGGGGATCCCCTGAAATGCAGGTTCTGATTTGGTAGCTCAGGGAGGGGTTCTGAGAGATTTGCATTTCTAACCAGCTCTCAGGATCACTTGGAATAGCAAGCACCTCCAGAACTGCTGGACCCTGGAATGACTGCAGGGAGACCCAGGCTGCCCAGGAGACCACATCTCCCTGAGGGCCTGGGATGCATGTATTTTTGTGCCTCCTATACCCAGAGCACTGCTTGGTATAAAGTAGATGCTCACAACGATCTTTTCAACTGAACTGAAGAAGCTGCTGTCCCAGAGCCCATTTACTTTAGTGGCCTTGGAACGGCAGGAGTGTGGTGGCCCAGTCATAGCCAGTGCACTCATTTCGGCCCAGCGTGGTTATCACTTTACAGCTGTCTGCAGATAGGAAGTGTGAATTCGGCAGCAGAGGTGGACTCCTCGCACTAGCAAGGAGTGATAGCCGAGGGCTTGGCAGTGAGGACAAGGACAGAACACCCATGTAAGAGAGGCAAGAACTCAGTAACCACCGCCGTCTTGGGATGATTAGCCAAGTGTCAAGCAGCCCTTCTCATTTCAGGAGGTCTGGGTCGTACACCCACATGCAACTCTGTGCCTCCGTTTCCTCATTTGAAAAATGGAGAAACTTACAGTCCCCCTCTTGTAGGTTATATTAAGGATTGAGGCTTTTAGAGCCTTGCCAGGCTCAGCATGAGAGTGCAATAAATGTGAGCTGTAATTAGGATTAGTGTGTAAAGGGTTAAGCCCCAGCCTTCAGGGAGGTTTCTCCCAGAAGAAAAATCCCATTCCTGAGGTTGCACAGAAATGTGTTGGTATTTTGCTGCTAAAGGAGTAGGTGTACATTAACATGCAAAGTGATTCCTCCAGAAGGCTGGGGGTGGTGAAATGGGCGAAGGAGAGGTTGCTACTTGTTCCTCATCCTCAGGAAATTCTTAATGGAAGAGGCGGATGTCAGGAGCCTTCTAATTAACGGGCAGGCGAGGGGGAAGATGAATCTGTCTCAGGGGTGCACTTCAGGGGCAGGCATGGCACTGCCAGAGCTGGCACAGGGGTGAAGTTCCAGGAACCCTTGCCTGTAAGACCTTAAACCAGAGTGCCACTTAGAGGGGATGGCAAACACTTGGATGTATGCTCTAGTATTTAACCCTCTTTACAGCTTACTTATATTTAGTTCTTTAAAAGTCTTAGAAGTGGCTGGCTAAAGGTAATGGGGTGCTGGGGCGTGGCTCTCACACATCTCTATAACCCAGAGGTGCTGGGCACGAGTATTCAGGGAAACCTTGGCTGGGTCTGACCTGTGTTTACTTCAGAGCTTTATGCCTAGCACATGGGTTTGCACAGGGACATTTAAAGTAAGAAAGAAGAGAGCAAAGCATATCCGTCTCTGAGAAGGGGGCCCAAGCTCTTCTGTATTTTACTGCAAATGCCTGTGAAAATACCCAGAACATTCCTCGGTCTAAATGGTTTTCTTGTACCTTCTCACGGGGCGGGAGGCGGGGGGGACGGAATGCCATGGGAATGGGGTATTCTTAAGTTGTATGTGATTTTGATTTTCCTCCGTTGCCTGGTTCATTAATTCATAAACTCCTTTAGAAGGCTAAAGGGTTCATTAGAAATGTCCTATTTCTGTTAAATAGCATAGAAACATGTCATTTACATTTTTTTAAAAAACTCAGAACTTGAGATCACTTGGATCACTTGTGTAAAATGTGAGCCAAGCCTGGCCCTTCTCCGGGAGGCTCTGGCGGTGGTGGGAATGGGGTAGGGTTGGGGGATGGAGGGCACTTGCAGTTTGCCCTGTGACCTTCGGAAGCTTTTGAATTTTTGAGCCGTGTGTGTTGCCTTTCTGAAAATCTCATCATGTCGTTGCTTCTTTAGGGAAATCTGATTTAGTTTTGATGGTACCTCTTGCAGGAAGGTAGTGGGTAGCTTTTAATCGCCTTCTTAACACTGTTCAGTCTCTAGAGACTTGCACATTATTCATTTGCCTCGGCAGGTGGTAAGATTAACAACATATTACGTGGGTGAAACTTTGCAGTTGGGCCTGGGGAATCATCTCTCTGCTCTTTAGTACTCATCACCTTGCTGGAGAGGGAAAATCAATCAGCTAAGGAGACGTGTCTTGATTGTTTAGCAAAGCAGCTATGTGAGGAAATTAAGACTCATTTCCAGGTGTGGAAAAGGCCTGCGAAGAAGGCTCTGCCAGCCATCGAAGGTGTGTTCTCTGCATGTGTTTGTGTATTGTCTGGGTATAAAAAGGGGTGACATGGAACAGATCTCAAAAAGGGGAGGCAGTTATGAAGGCATTGGGAAATAAAAGTAGAAAAGCAGAGAGGAAGCATGGTGTAGGAGTCCCAGACTTTTAACAGAGCTTGAAGTACCTTGGACCCTGAGAACACAGAGATGTCCGCTCTGCTGTCCCCTCCTGCCTGTCCTCGGAAGCCCTCCGGGGTACTTATCACACTGTCCCTGCAAGGCAGTTCCAGGATGTACCACCCCCTCAGTACTCATGGCCTGGAGGTGGAGAGTCCTCCACGGGGTCCTCCTGGGGACTTATCACACTGTCCCTGCAAGGCAGTTCCCAGATGCACCACCCCCTCAGTTGCCATGGACTGGAGGTAGAGAGCCCTCCACGAGGGTTCCTGGATGCACAGCCCCTTGGTACTCATGGCCTGGAGATAGAAAGACTGCCACACTACCAGCTCAGCCACGGACTCACCTGATCCTGGGCGAAAGGCAGGCACTCCAGGCCACATTTTCTGCCTTGGGGTTCTGAAGAGCTTGCACTAGAATGCTACCCTCTGTGAAATTTCCAGCCCTAAACAAAAGGCCAGTGATATTCCATGATTATGGATCCACCAAGGAGCTCCGAGCAGTTTGGTGGCCATGCCGTGAATGTGGATGTTGAATGGGAACAGCAGGGATCAGATGTAGTAGGAACAAAGGGTCTGGTAGTAGTAGGACGATGATAAAGACCTCACTGAGAAGTGTCACTTTGCCTGTGTTAGCCCAGAAACACTGAGCAGGGCACTGGATCCACCAGAAGGAGCAGAATGAATGGCTCTTGTAAAAATAAAAAGCACTTGGTACCAGCATCCCTGTGGTCCACCAGGTTTGTGCCCCATCAGAGGAATACTCTGGAGGAACTTGGGCCCCGCCGTTCCGAATAGTGAATTTTCAATGCCAGTCTGGAAAGAGTGAGCAGTCGTGGACCAAATATTTCACGGTCTGGTGAAAAGCTAGTGGATGCTGGCCAGGTGCGGTGGCTCACGCCTGTAATCCCAACACTTGGGAGGCTGAGGCAGATGGATCACCTGAGGCCAGGAGTTTGAGACCAGCCTGGCCAACATGGTGAAATCCCATCTCTACTAAAAGTACAAAAAAATTAGCCACGCATGGTGGTGTGTACCTGTAGTCCCAGCTACTCGGGAGGCTGAGGCAAGAGAATCACTTGAACCCGGGAGTCGGAGGTTGCAGTGAACCGAGATTGCGCCACTGCACTCCAGCCTGGGGACAGAGCAAGACTCTATCTCAAAAAAAAAAAAAAAATTCTAGTGGATGCTTATCCATTCATGGCAGGGGCAGCCGTTTCCTGGTGTCAGATCCTGGCCGCGGTGTCCTGTTGTGCGGGGCGTCTCAGGTGGAGTTTGGAATGTCGGGATAGGCCATGAGAAGTTTCATTCCCATACTATCTCACCAGGGAGGAAGCCTGAGAGAAGTTATTTTTCAAAAGGATTAGTGAGCCATACACATCAAAATATATACAAGCTTCATCAAAGGAAGGAGACCCAGCTTGAATTGAGGGTGAAGCATTTCAACAGCAGCAGCCTGGCCGAAGCTCTGTGTCGAGATATCCAGCCAGAGCTGTCTTCTGCCTGAAAGGTTTCTGTTAGAAAACTCTTCACAGTGCCACCACTTGCATCTGTTTCTCTTCTGCCCTCCTGAGAAATTTTCCTCAGCAGAATGAAGAAAAAGGCAATATTAAAAGATGTGTGAGAGCCAGAGTTCTTGCCTGCCACCAAGTCCCGCCTGTGGAGAGAGAAGGTCAGGGCTGTGGAAAGAGGCGTCGAGTCTGAGAACAAGGGAACTCATTAAAGTCTGTGGCTTTTGACAGGCTATGACAGGGAGGCTGGGTATTGCCTTCAAGAAGGATCACTTCTCCAGCATTGGTGGATCCTTAGTGGGCTTGGCGCTCTCAGAGTACTCAGTGAAAAGGCACCGGGCAAGAGCTACACGGGGTGCCCAGTTGACCTAGAAGCTCGCCGTGTCCTCTCCAGGAAGAAATAGTTCAGAGTGGATTGTGCCAGCTTTGCGTTCCTCTCCGGCCCCAGCTGGACTCTGGGTAGACTCAGCTGGGGACGGACAGTGGACACCTGGCACCTTTCCTGGGCCTCACAACGTTTGCCCAAGGTCTTTAGGTTTGCCTTAGCAGATGTGATCCTGCCGATGACAGGGTATTCTTATTTACACTTGCAGATGTGTGTGTATTAAAATAACACGCCCTTGGATTGAACAGAGCACATTTAGCTGTGCCACTGAGTTCATGTAAGGTTCACAGTAGGACAAGGGATAGCAAAGAGTCTGATTTGCAAAAAAGACTTCAGTTGTGCAGCCCAAGTTCAGATGTCTTAAATATCTGCTCTCTGGACAGAAATCTGATAAGAGTTGTGGTACAGAAGAGGGGACATCTCATTTGCCAGCCCCAAGAAGCTTTGGCTTTTGTTTGGGGATGGCAGGGACTTCCTAAGAGGGTTGACTGAAAGATCCCAAAGATGAGGGTAAGAGATGCCATCAGTCTCAAATGGGCACAGGCCACAGCGAGGAGAACCACAGACTTTGTGACCAGCTCTGGAAGTCAGCGCCTGTTCGTTGTCAGAGCTTGCAAATGTTTTAGAATAAGTCAAAAGCAAACAGGACTTTCCACAGCTGGTGACACGCAGAGGGAGTGGAGGAAGAGAGGGTCGCGGGCTCCAGAAGAATGTGGTTCTCTGTGGTCGCCCAGCATGTGGGGGCCAGTGGTGCGTGGGGTGATCACAAATCTTGCAAATGCTATCATGGGACATGCTGGCCCACAAAGCCTGCTTTGCAAGCTTCTCCAAAGACAGAATCACTTTGCCGGAGATGACTAAGGTTGATCAAGGTATTATTTATTGTGAACATGGCTCTCCAATTACAGGGTATGTGACATTTCAGTGAGGAGCAGGACAACTTGGTGGCCAAGAGGCCTGTCAGAGCTGTCTGGTTTGCATTCTGCAGGTCATTGTAAAGCAAGTTGCAGCCCCAGGATGGACACAACCCTCTTGGAGCCAAATTTCAGATTTCCCTGCTCTCTCCAGTGTGTTTTCCACCTGTCCTCCTTTACTTGGAACTTCCCAGAGCCACACCCCAGGAGACACTGCCACCCTTCAGTTAGTGACACTTCTCCTACACTGGGCACCCAGCTTCTTTCACAGCCTCATTAACCCCTGCTCTCTCCAGCAATGAGGTGCTTGGAGCTGATTTGTGCATTTGGCTCCAACTGTGGGAGCCTGCTGAATCTGGCGCCTGGCTCTGGCTAACCCTGACCCAGTTGGGTGGGAGTTCAGAGTCAGAGCTGTGTGCCAGCCCAGCCACCAGCTTTAGGTATGGAGGAAAGCCCAAGACGTCCTTGGCAACAAAGTGGCTGGGAGAGAAGGTGGCTGCCAAGGTGCAGGGAGAGGAAGCCCCTACCCCATCCGACCATCGAGTTCATTGTACCTTTTGCCAATTCAGGCTACAGTAAAAGACAACTGCCTTATGCCAGATTTCATTTGAATTTTAGAATTGACCTTGTGTTTCGCTCTAGGTAAAGCAGTTTGTAAAGTTCTGCATTGGCATTTAAATCTGGTGATTAAAAAAAGAAAACCAGCGATGGAGGTGACAGGCTAGGGCCAGGGCCCCTCTGACCCAGAGCTTCCTGAATGGGAGGTGAGAGGAGCAGAGGTGTTGGTGCTAGACAGACCTGGGTTCTAGCCTTGTCTCTGGTGCTGCCTGGCTGTAGGAGCCTGCTCCAGGCCTTCCTCTGCCCACTCGTCAGGTGCCACCTTCCAGGGTGTCTGAGAACTGAGGCAGTGTCTGGCCAGTTCTCAGTATGGAGCAGTACATTTATTAGTTGGGCAGCAGATACCAGTTTTCTTTTTTTTCCCTCCTCATTCTTTCATTTAGTTTTAAATGGCACTAGAGATGGTGCATCTGTTGTCCTGGAAGCCCACAGGGCACTCATGGAACAGGGCTCCTCCTCAGCAAATGGACACACCAAGTGGACCATTGGGATGGCCCAGACATCCTGTCCCCTTCTTCTCTGCCTTTCTGTAGCTCCACCAAGTAGAGGTTTGATTTGAAGTTGGGACTATTGGTGTCAGCCCTTAGAACGTAGGGAGAATGTATGACCCTAAGAAACAGTGATACAATGCAAGTAACTGATGCCCAATTTTAACACCATGTCAGTTGCATTACCTAGTTCTCTGCTGTTAGAAAATTGTTTAGTCTTATCTGCATATAGTTTGTGTGGTTCTTCCTATCTGCAGGAAGCTTTAAATTTCTTTTGTTTTCTTAACTTTTTTTTTAGAGACAGGATCCCATACTGACGCCCAGGCTGAAGTGCAGTGGCGTGATCACAGCTCCCTGCAGCCTTGACATCCTGGGCTGAAGCAAACCTCCTGCCTCAGCCTCCTGAATAAGTGGGACTGCAGGTGCACACTACCACACCTGCGTAATTTTTAAAAACAGTTTTTGTAGAGACAGTCTTGCTGTGTTTTCCAAGCTAGTCTCAAACTCCTGGCCTCAAGGGATCCTCCTATCTAGGCCTCCCAGAGTGCTGGGATTATAGGCATGAGCTACTACACTTGGCCTAAATTTCTTGAGAACTTCCCCAGTGCCAGGAGTTCATGTTCTCGTTCATGTGAGCACTAGGCAACATTAAACATTAATGATATTTGGTGGAAATTAATACAAAATGTATTTTCAGCTCTGAACGGGGAGCTCTGTATGCCCTTCCAGAAGTTGAAAGGCGGGGGCAAATGACCGCAGTGGGCACTCATGTCCCTCAAGTAGGGACAGAAATCTGTTTCTCTGGGCCAGCTTTGGAAAGATTTGTACCATATTGAAAACAGACCACATTTGGAATTTAAACTTTTTAGACGTTGATATGAAAAACCTTTGGTTTAGTTTGTACATAAACTTACTTTTAGGCTAACTCTTAATTGTGTCATAAAATACCTAGAAGTAGGTATTTTAGAGGATTCAGGGGTAGAAGTATGGCACATTTGTTTTATGACAAGTAATATTTAATAGCATATCCAAAAGCTAAATACACCTTTTGTTCAGACTCCTATTTGTTTGTAAATTCTAGTTGGGTCCTTTAGCACAACAGAAAGTTTACAGAAGCAAAACAAGTAAAGGTTTCTTTTTAAAAATTGGGAATATACTGGGGATTTATCATAAATTAGAAGCAGTATACAGTACTTGGCTTTTTTTTTTTTTTGAGACGGAGTCTTGCTCTGTTGCCTAGGCTAGAGGCAGTGGCGTGATCTCGGCTCACTGCAACCTCTGCCTCCCACGTTCAAGCGATTCTCTTGCCTCTGCCTCCTGAGTAGCTGGGAATACAGGCGCGCGCCACCATGCCCGGCTAATTTTTGTATTTTTAGTAGAGACGAGGTTTCATCCTGTTAGCCAGGATGGTTTCGATCTCCTGACCTCCTGATCCACCCGCCTCGGCCTCCCAAAGTGCTGGGATTATAGGCGTGAGCCACTGCGCCTGGCCCAGTACTTGGCTTTTTAAACTATATGTCTTCTTTTTTTCGTTGTTCGAGTTTACTGTTTTGATAAGATCTCCCTGGGCATTTTTCCAGCACAGATCAAGAGAAACTGGCACTGGGTAGAATAATACTTTTATGTATAAATAAGAAAAATCATGGCGTTTTCAGATGTTTGATTAAGTGCTCCTGTAACTCAAGAACAGTTGTAATGGTTACCCAAAGGGGCACAGAAAAAGTGCATATTCTGAACAAGATTAGCTTGAGTTTAGAAGGTGGCAGCTTTTCTTCTCTGCTTTAGTTTTGTGAATCTTAACATGTGCTTCATTAGGTGGAATGGCAGGTGTTTCTGTTCATTTGTTTGGTTTGGGCCTGGCACAGATACTTGTGATTTGTGCTGCAAATAATCCTCTGCTGACAGACTGGTTAAAGAGTAAAGAATATTAGCTGCCCCGTGAGTGCTATGAAATGTTAAGGTTTACCCTAGACCTTGACTTTCTATTTTTATATGAGATTTCAAATTTCAAAACAGGCTCTTTGAAAAGATTTCCTCCATTCATGTATTCATTTGTTTCATAGGTATTGGGTGAGCTCCTACAGGTGCTGGCATTGACTTTCCCAACTTCTTGCCCTTATGGGTCATAGCTCCCTGGCAACAGATAGAGTGATAACACAGGCTGTTGGCCAGGAACCCTGTTTTCTTATGATTAAGTGAGCTAGGGAGAACGTCACAGTCCTACCATCTATCTTCATCCCTTTGTAAACTAAGCTCTTACTGTTCTACTCAAACGGCTCGCAATTGCCTCTGTCTTGAATTAGACAATCTACTGATCTCTTCTCAGTCCTCACCCCCTGTGGTGTCTCTGAAACATTTAATACTGTTAGCCATTCCCTTCTTTTACAGATTCTCTCCTTTTGTGGGTCTGTGGAAGGAGGCCTTCTTCGTGTACAGCATGTGAGAGAGCTTGTCAAAGAACAGAGTCATTGCTTGTTAGTAGCTGGGTATGCAGCAACGCCTGTGGGAATCAGGGCTCATGGTCCGGGGCTAGAAAGGTGCTGGGTGCTGGGAGGTGTTCAGCCCTGGGCTGTCAATACCAAACTAGGGTTACCAGGTTTAGCAATAAAAATACTGGATGCCCAGTTAAATTTGAATTATAGATAAGCAATGGATAACATTTTTAGTGTAACCTTTTTATATTAAAAAATTATTTGTTGGCAGTATTTGGGACATCATTATGATATATTTGGGGCATACTTACATTGATGAGTTTTTTGTTGTTCACATGAAATTTAGACTTAACTGGGCAGTCTTGTATTGGATCTGACAGCTCTCTGCTAAGCTACCATCGAGTCACATTGTCATTTGTGGCTCCTGGAGCACTTTGAAAGGGAAGGATGTGAGCCTTAAGGCAGACACACGGAGTCAGACACTCCCTGGCTTTCGAGAAGTCCGTCTGCCTTTGGACTCTAGAATTGCACCTCCCCTCATTTGTATGCCACTTCCTCCTTCGGCTCCAGAGTGTGGTGTTCCCCATGATTCTGGTAACAGCTGCCTTCTTTTCTCCCAGGGATCTCACTCCTGGCAACACATGCCTCTGGGTGAGCCTCACATCCAGGGTCCTTGTTTCAGATTCTCACATACCCAACTGCTTTCCAGATAGTTCTGTCTGTTCTGCTGGACACAGGACATGTGACAAGACTGCTTTTTGATCTGAGGATATTTTGACTGTCATTTATGAATATAAATATTTTATCAGATATATGTCATCACTGAAGAATTTTTGATGACAATATTGTCCTGAGTGAACTTCAGTTTAAATCACTGTGTTTTTAGAGCACAGATAAGCCATTTAAATTTTTCATGTTTCATGACATTATTCTCTCCAGGATAGATTATTTGCTGTCTGCATTTTCAAGAAATGTTTCTTGTATTTACCAGCCACTTGTCTGTGGCAGATCTGATGGCTTTGAACTTCTGTCTCTGTTTTTTCTGGACCACTTATCCCTCCCGAGTGAAACTTTCCCCCGTCAAATTGTGCAGCTTTAGATGTTAGTTACCATGTTGAGTCGGCTTTTGCGGTTGTGTGTTGGATGCTTCTGGTGCTGTGGTTGGTGTGCTGAGAGCAGTCCCATGCAGGTTTCCCAGGGTCACCCTCCCTGCCCAGCGCCAGTCAACCGTAGTGCCCGGGCCCATGTTTTGTGAGCTTCCGATCACTGTAGATTACAAACTGGGGCAGAGAGCGATTTGGGGAGTCGGAGGGGCAGGGCCGCAGTGCCTTCCTGAGGGCCACCCTCAGCTCAGATTCAGTGCTTTCAAATCCAAGTTTAGGATTTCAGAGTTGCCTTGGGCTCATTCCCCTCATATTGATGATAACTGGTGGCGACTGGCCAGTCCTTCCTCTCCTACCCCTCACATGGTCTTCTTCCTTTTTGTTCTAGTCCCTCACCCTGGTGCCGTGAGTCCTGAGTGTTTCTTCCCACCTCCCTACCTTTTGTCTTTCCAGCATCTTCCTGAGTGGCCTCTGTATCTTTTCTCCCCCATTAAATTACAGTGGCACCTGCTCCTTTGGGTGGCGCCTGCCATTCCTAACAGCATGTGCGTGGAGTAGAAAACCTAGCGAGTGACTCTTGTGTGAAGCATCCTGGAGCTGCCCTGAGGGCTGGGGGAGCCCGCACTGGTCCAGTCCACTGGGCTTCTCTGGGCACAGGTGTAACTTGGCATGGGACCAGGTGGCCCAGACAGCGTGTTGCACTTGGAGGCATGCTTGGGACCCACAGGTGGCCGCTGCACCCTCACCACCTGTGTTTTGGGGTAGTGTCATGCATGCCACAGGCAGCCTCAGACCTAGGCATTGGTGCCTCCTTGGCAACTGGCCATCGGGCCTGCTTCCCTTGTGACATTTCACTTTGACCTTTCCTTTGAAGGTTTTGAAGCAACACTGTACACGGAAAGGTCAACAAAGAAGAGTGGATGATAGGTGGACAGAAATGTAAGTTAAAAGGCAGGAAGTAAGGCTGCTTAATACAAGCAGGTTGAAGGGATGAGCAAAACAAAAAATGCCCTTGAAATGATTCTTTAATCATTTGTCTTTAGAGATGTAAAGCGGGACATGGAAAACAAACATTTCCATTCAATGTATACACAGTTTGCAAAACAAATAACTGGGCTTTGTGAGTGTCCAGACCTCCTGGAAGGAGGAAAGCGGTTCTGGACTGGGCAATCCTTTTCCGCCTTAGGTCAGAGTGGAAGAAACTGGAGAAGCAGCCCCCCTGGTGGAACAGGTAAAGCAAAAGCCTTTCATTTTCTTAATGAAACGTAATGCTTCCAAATTTGGCCCAAAAGCCAAACTGAGATGAAAAGGCCTCTGGGTGGAGCGGGACCATCCATGAGTGAGACCCCCAGCGGATGTGTGGTGGTCACTTCATTGTGATCTAGAAGGCCCACAGCCACAGTCTGCCTTCCCCTACCCTGCATCCAGGCATCACCAAGGACTTTGGTTGTTGGTGCTGTGGAGACTGGGACCTTTACATATTTGAATGTTTTAAAATTAAAATCAGCCATAAAATGTTATTATGTTATACTTTTACTATTTTCCCATTTTGTTCATGTTTTTAATAGTTTTAAGTCAACTTTAATATTTCTGGGCAACAGCCCTCAAGTCTTCCACTATCTGAATCAGGGCAGATGGAAATAAGTGAAACAATAACCTTATTTTATTTTTTAAACTGTATATTTGTATAGTATTTTGTTGATTACAAAATTCAATTTTTGATGTTTTAACGGCAAAAACCTCAATTATTTTTTGCACCAACCTAATACCTTCATTATGGTATGACAAAAACAATGATCATTTTGGGTATCTAATCTTCACAGCACTTTATAAGTTGGCTAATAATGAGATATCTTACACATTAAGAAACTAATAATAATAATATAGTTAAACATAGCACATACCATGCACCAGGTGCTCTGCAGTACTTTACATACATAAATTCATTTAAACCTCTTCATCTTGCAAAGGAGAAAAGGGAAAGTCAAATAAATTAAATAACTTATTCATCTTTTTTTGTTTTTTGAGACAAAGTCTCGCTTTGTTGCCCAGATCTGCGTGCAGTGGCATGGTCCTGGCCCACTGTTGCCTCAACCTCCCTAGGTTCCCATCTCAGCCTCCTTGGTTGCTGGGGCTACAAGTGCAAGCCACCATGCCTGGTTAATTTTTTTTTTCCTGTATTTTGTAGAGACATGATTTTGCTACGTTGCCCAGGCTGGTCTCCAACTCTGGGGCTCAAGCCGTCCATCTGCCCGCCTTGGCCTCCCAAAGTGCTGGGATTGTAGACATGAGCCACCGTGCCTGGCCCCATCATTTTTTGAATCCAGTTTAACCTGAGAGTTTAACTTCTGTCTTGTCTCACTGTCACTTGAGCCTCACAGTAGGAACAAGGTGGAGATGGGGGGCGGGTATGGGTGACACTGTCATTATCCCAGTTTCAGATGCTAGAAGGGAAACGATGGCTCGGAGTACCTTGCACAAGATCACACTGTGAGGGCAGGCCTTCTGATTCCTCATCAGATCAGTGAGCAAATATAAAATGGGACATGGAAAGAATTTTCCTGTTCAATGACAAGTCAGTAACGTTGCTTGATGCAAGCTGCTAGGCCTTTGTATCCAGGCACATAGCAGGCCCTGGCCTCCTCCTCCATGCTGAGTTTGGGGCAGAGGAGGTTCAGCAGAGGGACCACTGCTCATGGCACAGCAGCCATTCATTTGATGCCAGAGGAACACGTGAATGAGCTTCCCCAGGATTCACAGGCAGGTGGGGAACTGCTAGGTAATTTCACCTGGTGGCCTACCCAGGCAATGTGATTATGTGAATGTGGCCTTCAGGGAGCTTCTGTATTATGTTAGGAAACTTTTGTTTCTGGTTCTGTTTTTCTTTAGTGTAATGTGACCAGGACATTTGTGGCCAGGCTAGCTGTCAGCCATGTGCTTTGTTTGCTGGTTGGAGCCTGGCCAGCCATGGAGGTGGATCCGAGGGGCCTTTGGGGCGTCTCCTGCCTCAGCCACTTAGAGCTCTGATAAGCGCTGCTGAAATTCTTTGAGGTTCAGTGTTCTCATTTATGAAATGAGGATTGATGGCTGCTTTTTGAGGCTTGTGAAAGACCTAGCACAGTGTCTGCTGCATACCAGCTGCTCAGATGTTATTGCATTACATTGCAGAATTAAAAAAAAAATCTGTCTTGATAGTGCAGTGTGTTGTTGTAACTGATCACTAGACTCACTGTGGGTACTTTTGAGAATGGGGTAGTGGTGATGTCTGGTGTCCTTAGGAGCTCGATTTAGAAGGAAGAGGGCTATTATGTGATTGTTGCAGCCCCCGCCTCATGTGGGCCTGGTGGCTACAGACATCCAGAGTTCACTGCCTCTAAGGCTGTTGCCATCAGGGGTCCTGCAGGGAACAGAGTGCATTCTCAGGTTGGGCAGTTTGAGGTGAGTTTAAATAAAGTGACTTTTTACAAAGCAAGGCAGGGCGTTCACAGCCTGGAGCAGTGAGGGGGCCCTGACGACTTCTAACACCCTCGGCCTGAGCGGAAGGGATGGTTTTGAGGCTGCAAGCTGGCTGTGTGAAGGGCTGATCTCCCATGAGACAGTCCGCAGAGGGTCCTCCCTCACCTCACTTCTCCGTGCTGGTGCCCAGAGAGCCCAGGATGCACACAGGGGGGCCTTGTAGTGGGGATGGCAGAAGCAGGGAGTGGCTCTGGGGGCAAACAGGATGCGATTTCAGACGTGGGGCACAGAGCCAGGTCAGAGCCCGGTGCCCTCAGCTGAGCTGAAGACAAAAACAAGTCAGGTGAGTTGTGCAGCCCACATTTTTGTTTGCTTTAGACAGGAGTCAGTTCTTAAAATGGGATCAAAGTGACTGGACAGAGACCCATTTTGATGCATTTAAGCTGGTGGCTTCTTGGGTAATCTTCCTTCACTTGCTCAGAAGCCTGGAGACCTGTGTTCAGGTGCCTCTGAGTCATTCAGTGTATTAGGACCTGAGTTGCCCTGTGGTAAAATAAAGGGACGGACTTACCAGGGCTTCTATAGGCGGGGCCTCTGCAGGGCCAGGTGGTAGATATTTTAGGCTTTGTGGCCACACGACTTCTCAGTTGCAAGATTATCCTCTTTCTTCTTCCTCTTTTTTCTCCCTCCACTTCTTTAAAAACACAATCTTTTACAAATAAAAATCATTCATAATTCATGGTGGATACAAAAATGGGCCAAGCGCCATTGTGTGTCAGCTCCTGGACTAGATCGCCACTCCCCGTGTACTTTGTGCACTTCTGTGTGCAAGGTGATTTTAAGGAGGGCACAAGCGTTTTTATTTTAATGGTATATTAAATCCTAATATATAGTAGGAAAAAAAGGTGACTAGCACCTTAAGAGCTCACTAACCATAGATGTAGCCACGTGGGGCTCTCCAGGAAACAGCTCACTCTTGCAGGTTGGGTGGTGGATGTGAGTTTTAAGATTGGATTCCAGGTAATTTTGGTGGTGCTCCATTTATGAGAATAATACATTGTGTCTTTTTCAAATTTGCCCAAATTATTAAAAGATGGATTCCTTTAAGGAGAAATATTCTAAAGGACAGTGTCCATGCCACACAGAGCAGAGCCTTGCAGAGGAGGTATGGGGGAGACCGTGGTGTGGAGTGAGTTAGATCAGCTCACTCCTCCCAGCAGCACATTCCTTGATTATTCCATGTTTCAGATGTAGCCTGTTGGGACCATTTCACACCAGTGAAACTGCTCTCAGCACTTTGAGAAGTACTGTGTAAGTTTAGAGGAGAAAACAAGAGGGCAGAGCTGTTTGCCGTTTTTTTCGATGGAGTCCTGACTGACAGGTGCCAGGCATGTGGGGTGCCCGCCCACTCTGCCCCTCTGTGAAGAGCTGTCCCCTGGGTGGGAACTCTTTGGACTCAACCCCTCCCCAAAGTTAGGGCCACTTCACCCTCAAGGGCATGTACATTACCTGCCCCGAACTGTGTTCCTCTGCTGAATTCCAGCAACACAGCGAGTGATTGAGGCCCAGGAGAACAAATTAAGTCCATTAAAAAAGTGCAGAAATTCAGAGGCCAAGACTTGCGAGAGCTTGCTTAATTCCCTTTGGTAATTACTGGCTGTCAGTCTCTGTGTCCCTGAACCTGTGCCGCTCTGAGGAGCTCCTGGCCACACCCAAGCCTCCTTTGTCTGTGTGGGCTCCTTTAGAACCATCGCACTCTCCGGGTTGCTTCCGTGGAGGAATGCCTGCCTGCAGGGAGCTGTACCCGGCAGCTTGTAAACGCCCAGGAGTGTGGCAGGAGTCTACCTGTCAGGTGTGCCTTGGCACAGAAAAGGCTGCGGCCAAGCCCTGTCAGCATTCCGAACATTCAGTGCGGGAAGCATCCCAAAATTTGTCTCCCACTCACTGAGCTGGGCATGTTTTTTCCCAGCCTCCCGGATGAGGTTTTTGGCCTGGTAGTGAGCCTTGACAACCTTAGGAAATACTGGGCTGGGCTAAGATACTTTGTTCCATTTTGCATGCCTGAGGAGCTTTTACTCTTCTGATTACCTCTTTAAGCCATCTCATTATTTTTGAGATCTTGTACCATAGGGACTCGCAGAGTGAGAGGGGTTCCCTCCCGCCACACCCTGTTTTGACCTAAAAGCTTAAAAACCATGTATATGGCATTATTTAAATCAAAACATGCTGCAACCTTCCCCATTTTTGATATTCTGCTCCTGTCACCGTGAAATATTTAAGCCGTGTATTAAAACAGGAGTTTGTATTTGCAGTGTAACAGAACACCAGAAGATGAGGTGGCAGTTATAGGGAGAGTTTATCAAATAGGAGCTAATTTCGCCCTCGTGAAACTCTCAAAGCAGAATGACAGTTACGTATAATAAATAGCTTGTGCAAGTAGAGTGGAGAGCCTCTTACCAATGGCAGCTGGAGCCATAGTTATTGATTTTTCGGGGAGCAGGGTGGTAGGGTTTTGACTTGAAGCAGAATTAAAGTATGTGGGAGAAAGTGCTGCCTTAGCAACTGAACTTGAATAGAAGTTCAAGTTCAAAGCTGCCTGTCATGGTTAGTGGGAAAATTATACTTGGGGTTCCTTTGGATTGAGCTCTTGGCTTTTTTTTTTTCCAAAAAAATAGTTTTATAAATCTAATTTACATACTATAAAGCTCACCCATTGAAATACAAATTCAGTGGATTTTAGCAAATTCACAGGGTTATGCAACCACCGCCATAATTTCAGAACATTTTCGTTACCCTGAAAGGAAACTCATGCCCATTAACAGTCATTCCCCACCCCAAGCCAAGCTCTACACAGCCACTTAGTTCCTTTTTGTCTCCATTCTGAACATTTCATATAAATGGAATGACACGGAATGTGACCTGTGACCCTTTATGTCTGGCTTCTTTCACTTAGCCTTGTGTTTTCCAGGTCCATCTGTGTTGCAGCAGGTGTCAGAATCTCATTGCTTTTCATGGCTGAGTAATATCCCATCGTCTGGATGTACCGCATTCTGTTTATCCATTCAGCAGTTGATGGACATTTGGGCTGTTTCTGCTTTTTGGCTTTTGTGCATAATGCTGCTATGAACATTGGTGTAAGTTTTCAGGTAGACGCTTGCACTCCTTTATCTAGAGCATTGACCTAGACGAAATTGCTGTGTTGTATCTCTGTGCACTTTTTGAGGACTCTTCTTAGTTGTTTTGTTTTTCCATTTTGAATTGTAAGCGTTTTTTAATAGTGGGAAAATACACATAACAAAACTTGCCATCTTAGCCATTTGTAAGTGTGCAGTTCAATCACATTAACTACATTTACACTGCTGTACAGCCTTTGCTGCTACCATCCTTTTCTTGGGTTTTGGTGAAACAGTCTGTACCATCTCTTAGGCCCCAGAAAGGATAAATAACTTGGGCTTTGACTCAGCAAAGAGGTGGGTTAATAATTATCGAACTCACTGCCTTTGGAGAAGTGTGAGAATCTAGGTAGGGTGACGGTTCCTTGGCCTAGAACCACAGGATCCCTTGTCTGTATAGATGCTGCTGCGTTAGGAAGCTTTGGATAAGAGGAGCAGGGTGGGGATAACTTGAAAGAGGCTGCCCAAGAACTGGGAGCAGGGAAATGATAAGGTGAGCTACTGTCTGCATCCTGGGGGAGCCCACCGGGCATGTTTGAGGGATGCTGTCTTTCCAAGGCACGAGTAGGTGTACAGAGGCTTTTCTTTTCGTATGGTGGACTGAGATCCACCTGGGCCCTGGCAGATGGCAGAAAGGGATCCTGAGTATAAAGGACTGTGGATCAGATTTACTGAGTCATAGGAGAGTGTCCAAGTGTGGGCCAAAGTGTGTATGTGTGTTTAGGAAAGATGTCATAGACCTAGAAGAGGTCCTGGAGAAGGTGGGTTTAGACCATCGACAGCAGGCCCCCTCTGCCCTGCCTCTCAGCAGGCCAGTGCCTCCCAGAACCCTTTGTGCTCCTCCAGGGCCTGTCCTGGGAATGCTTGCCTCAGTCTCTTCTGACCACTCCAGGCAGGATCTGTTGGCCCTGCCCTGAAGTCCCCCCAGGCCTCCTTCCTCTCTATGCTGGCCATCTTGAGATTACCCTGTGTTTCTCTTGTACTTATGAGTCTTCATGAGCAGCTCTCTTACCTTCTCAGTAACATGTCATCTTCTCACTGGCAAGGTCTGTATTTTATGCTCTTTTGGGTTAAGTCACTGGCAGACAGAAACATCAAATATCCTAATTCGGGATGGGTGCCACAGTCTACATAGGCAGCTCATTAATGAGAGGATTCTTTTAAAATATTGACAAACCATGTAATTAAGAGCTGATTATTCACACATCAAACAATTCTTAACTTAAACTAGAGGGTTTCTTTCAATAGCAGCTCCCCCTGGCTGCATTTATCTATTTGTGTAGTTTATTAGCTATTTGGCAGAGAAATTTCAGAACGCCAGCTACAAGCCAGTTCAGTTGAAGAGCAATGTATTGAAGAGAAAGTATTTCTGGAAGCTTGTCATTTACTCAAAGAAATTATCTAAGAATGTATTTATTTTGAAAAGTGCTTAATATATTTATATACATAACCTCTATTTATTTTCTTAAATAATTCTGTGAGCTTAGCAGTAGTTTCCTCATTGGAGAAGGGAGGATATTGAGATTCAGAATAATTTGCCCCGGCTTATTCAACTAGTCCGTGGTTGAGCAGGGATTGATACCAATGCCTTCCTCAAAACCTGTGCCTCCTCATCCCATTGTGTCTGACTGCATTTGCTAAGTGGGAGGATCGTCCTTGGATCTAATTAAACTTGTACTGTAATTTCATTGCGGCTGTTGCCCTAGGGGAGCTGTTATAAGTCTTGCATAGTGTTTCAGTAGCATTGAAAATAATGGAGCAGCAGAGTGAATTTAGACTTAGACACACACACTGAAGTTTGAGCCGAGATTTCACTTCATAGAACCTACTTTATGCAGCTGGTTTTTTCACATGTGAAGCAAGTGTAACAGCTGTATAAACTTCAACGGCTTGGCTTGAGTATTAAATGAGATTTCACACTCATTTAAGAAGAAGTGCCTTAGGAGAGGGCACTGGTGCATCATAGGCAATTAATGGCAGTGTTAGCCTTTGTCAGTGGGCCTGTAACTGACGTCAGGGGTGCGTTTATTGTTGGCTGGGCCAGAGGTAGGCTGTGCAGGGTAGTTGGTGAGAGCATATCAAATGGAAGGCGGGAAATGACTGAGTGGAAAATCAGTGTATTCTTCCAGACCACCCCTTCCTCCAGCCCTGTCTTCCTTCCTCTTTCTCCCCACTATTTTCCTGTGTTAGTTGTGGTTTTCCTTTTACCATCTTGAGAAGATTTCTGCATTAGGCATTAGGTTGACTAGGTGGTCCTTCCAGCTCTTTGAGCTTAGGACTTGGTGTTTTAAAATTCTCATTGGCCAGCAGAGCATCACTTGGAGAGATGCTGCCATCCCCATAGTGCAGACCGCCTCTCACTGGCTAAAGATGGCTTTCCCCCAGGAGCATCAAAGCCCTGTCTTTTTCATGACTGGAGGACTTTTTAATAAAATGGCAGTGGTGCCTTAGTTTCAGTGTTGAGCTACCTTTCCTGAGCATCAGCATCTCATCCATAAAATGGGGATGGCCTGTCCCTGCCCATGCTGGGAGACCCATGGCAGCACAGGGTAGGCGCTGGCAGTCCCGACTCGATGCTGCCTGCAAGGCGAAAGCCTCCCCAACAGTTGTACAAGCCGTCAGATTCACTCTTAGAAACCAGAGCCTGGATTCACTCCGACAGGAAACTTGTCTTCATCCACACGACATCTTTTCATCCTTGACTGTTGTTCTTCCCCTGCTGCTGCTTATTCTCTATCTGGTTTGGGGATATCGAGGGTTCTCCAGGGATGTGATGACAGAGTTTTGCTTTCCTGTAAATATGTTTGTCCCTATTTTGCAGACAGATTTGTCATTTTTAATATTATAATTTAAATAGTGAAACATCATTTAAAAAAAGCATGTAAATTTGTAGAACACTTTGCCATCCACTGCTGCACACGGTGAGGTGGGCTTTCTCTACCTTGGCACATCATGGATCCCTCTTTGCTGAGGAACTGCCCTGTGCATGGTAGGATTTAGCAGTATCCTTAGCCTCTGCCTGCTAGTTGACCACCATCCTTCAACTGTGACAACCTAAAATGTCTCCAGACGTTGTCAGGTGTCCTCCAGGGGACAGAGTCACCCCTGGTTGAGAGCCACTGCACTGCAGCCCCCAACTCTGTCCTCCCGGCCTCTCTCATTGCCCCTTTTGGAGCCGTCATTAGATTTACACCAGTAGGTAAGAATGGTTTTGTCTGGTCTTTTGCAGTGCACAGCACAGAAGGACTTTGTAGTCTTTTCTCAGAGTATTTTGCATCTCAAAGGAAGGATGAATCATTCAGTTTTGAGCCAAGTGGTCTTTTCCTGGGTACAAAATGAGCTAGAGTAATTTTAATTATTGAAGGGCTGGAGGTAGGGTAAATATCTTGCTGTTTCTTCCATGATCACATTTCCTTTAGAGTTTGTAATCTCCCACCCCCTAGTAAGTATTGTAGAATCACAAATGTTATATAGATTGTGGGGTCTTTTCAACAGCTTTTATGTTTAAGTTTTATTGTTTCCTTAGGGAATGGACAGGAACTGGTGTTAAGTTCCAAATAACAGTGGAACCACGAGGGACATTAGAAATTAGGCGAATACCACAAGAGTGATAACTATGCGAGGCAACGCAAATGTTAGTTCGCCAGGTTCGGCCGTTTCAGTGTACAGGTTGAGGATGGCTTATCCCAAATGCTTGGAACCAGAAGTGTGTTGGATTCGGGATTTCTTCAGATTGAACTGTTCGCATCACACTTACCAGTTGGGCATTCCTAATCCAAAATACCTGAAATTGGAGGTGCTCCAGTGAGCATTTCCTTTGAGCATCCCGGTGGTGCTCAAAGTTTTAGATTTTGGAGCATTTCAGATTTTGGATTTTTGGATTAGAGACACCAAACCTGTGTATATACTTTAAGGCATCATGTAGTACCTAGTCAATACATACAATTTTGTCTGTCAACATGAAACTTAAACAAAGAAAGTAGGGGAGCACTATTGACATTGTCAAGAGGAGGCGAACCCATTCTATGAGTTTGCCTGGGAACCATTGAGTAACAGCTGGAAAATTCACGGTCATCAGGTAAAGGACAGGGTGTGATCATTGAAATTGGCAGGCTGAGAATATGCTGTGCTGTGATGGAACTACAGAAGTCAGGACGTGTGGGTCCGTCAGGAATGCAGGGGAATGTGATATGTGAAAGTTTTGCTTTCTAGTACCATTCATTTGTGTCCCTTGCCAGTACTCTGTTTTGCTGTAGTTTATTAATAAGAGTCTGGCTGAGTCTAAGATTTGGACTTTTAGGACTGGAAGGCTCAAGGACAGAGGGGATCGCCCCCGTTTCTGTGGTGCAGAACAGCTTCTGGGATGGTCAGCTGTTGACGCAGTCCATGCTGTGTGTGGGGCTCGTCGCAGAAGGGCTGGAAAGGCCTCAGATCATGAGAGCCTCAGAGGACAGTTGTGGATTCTTCGGTGATGCCTGGGGCCTGCCCTTGTGGTTCCAGGGATGCTGAAGTCTTTATCGTGCACATTAAGGTTTTGATTTCTGTCCTCCATCACTGTCCTTGAACAGGAAAGTTATTTCAGCCTCCTAACCCAATGCTTCTAACAAAAAACTAATGGAAATTTCAAAACAATGTTTGTGTCAAAGGAAAAATTAAACCAATTGTAGTTTGCCTTTTTAAACTAAAAACACCCTCTTTTTCTAAGACTCTGACACCCCGGACCTATCCCCTCGGGAGCTGCCTGGGCTGTTCCATAGGAATCTGGCCATCCCAAAGGGCTTGACTCTCACCACAATTATTGGTTGGAGCTACTGGGTGACTTCACAGAGGTGTCCCCCTGCCTTGAACTGTGGTTCCTTGTAGCTTCATTCCTGACACTCCCTCAGCATCCTCCTGCTGGGAAGGAGCACCTACCTGTGTGTGTGGTTGGAGCTCATTCTGTTTCTCCTTGTTTCATGCAGTTACTTCAGGAGATGAGCAGTGTGCTGCCTTCATTAGTGTTTGGTCCCTTCTTATTTTTTGAAGAGCCATTCCCGTTAATAGAACATTAACTCCACAAAGATAGGGATTTTGGTCTAGTTGGTTCACTGCTGCATCCCCAGTTTCTGGAACTACCTGGCACTCAGCGTGTAACTGTTGAGTGAAGAACAGGGTAAGAACAGGTGAAGCCGCTATGTAAGTTGCCAAAAAGTTGGGCATTATGTTTAAGAAAATAAATTTAAAGATTTTTTTAGTGGTTCTTATCCGTGTACTTAACAGAAACACCTGACTCCTTTTAATTTATAAATTGTTAAGTGGGACATATTTTCTGATAATTTGGGGTTATTTTATGCATGGACTTTCCCGTGGTGTGCCAGGTGTCCACTACAAATATACAGCCATGAGCCCTGTGGTGATGTTTTGGTTGATGATAGACCTCATCTATGGTAGTAGTTCCATAAGATTATAACAGAGCTGAAAAATTCCTGCTGCTTACTGACATCTTAGCTTTTGTGACATTGTCCTGCTATGCGTTACTCACGTGTTTGTGGTGGTGCTGGGGTTAACAAACATACTACTGCATTGCCAGCTATCTAAAAGTATGGTACATGCGATTAGGTAAAGTACATAATACTTGATAATAAAAGACTATGTTACTGGCTTATGTATTTACCATAGCATACTTTTTGTCATTATTTTAGAGTATAGTCCTACTTACAAGAAAAGTTGACTGTAAAATCGCCTCAGGCAAGTGTTTCAGGAAGTATTTCAGAAGAAGGCATTGTTAGCGCTGGAGATGACAGCTCCTTGTGTGTTCCTGTCCCCTGAAGACCTTCCAGTGGGACAAAACACAGAGGTGGGAGACGGTGACATTGATCATCCTGGCTCTGTGTAGGCCTAAGCTAATGTGTATGTTTGTGTCTTGGTTTTTAACAAAAAAGTTGAAAAACCTTATAGTATAAGGCCAAAAAATATTTTTATGCTTTTGTGTAATGTTTGTGTTTTAAGCTGTGTTATTATGAAAAAGTAAAAGAGCTACAAAAAAGTTTGTAAAGTAAAAACATTACAGTAAGCTGACTTAATTTATTATTAGAGAAGGAAAAGTATTTTTTACATGTTTAGTGTAGTTTCATGTACAGTGTTCCTGAAGTCTACAGCAGTGTGTAGTCATGTCCTAGGCCTTCACATTCACTCCCCACTCACTGACACTCACTCACCCCTCCCTCATGTTCTCTCCATCCCCATCCCATCCCCCCCACCACGCTTGCTCCCCACTCACTCACATTGGCTCCCCGCTAACTCATAGGGTCTCAGGGTAATGTTCAGTCCCGCAGGCTTCATTCATGGGAAGTGCCCTCCCTATGAGATTGTACCAGTTTTTATCATTTGCGTCTTATTCTCTCTGTCCCTTTTCTGTGTTTTCCATTCACAGATACTTACCACTGTGTTACTGTTGCCTGCAGTATTGAGTACAGTAACATGCTGTACCGGTTTGTAGCCTAGAAGCCAAGGCTATACCACGCAGCCTAGGTGTGCAGTAGGCTATCCCACCTAGGTTTCTGCCGGTGCACTCTAAGTACACTCCAAGTACACTCCAGGATGTTCACACAAGGATGAAATCGCCTGAAGACACATTTCTCAGAACACATCCCTGCCATTAAGTGACACATGACTGTAATATAGCCACATGGTATCACAATCACACTTTTACAGTCTCCATGTACTCCTGGAAGACGATCAGGGGTAGTGTTGGAATGCTGCTTGCTGTATTTATGAAGCACATGGACTCTTTCCATCTGAGGTGTAGCACTGCATTACTCTGCTTTTAACAAAGGGATTTTCAAATCTCAAAATTACAATAAATTGGTTGGAATATTCTTGGATTAAAGAAAAGCAGTACTAATGAGTTTATTTGCTGTGCATTCCAGCCCCATTAATCCTGATGAATTCATCCTGGCTTAACATAATGGCATGCCTTCCTTTAGACTTTCAAGTTTAGCATTAACTGCTTTTTTACCATGACAGGAGCAAGCGTCACTGCAGCAGGCTGCTGAATTCATGCCTAAGAAGCAGGAGAGCAGCATTCTTCCTGTTGAGCATATATTAAGCTTGGCTGTGTTCATTTCACTGGGTAAACTTTCAAGCAGTGGTTCTCAAACTGTTTGATCTGGAACCCCTCTGACACCCTTAAAGAGTATTGAGGACTCGAAGGAGCTTTGCTTATGTGGGTTGTGTCTATCAATATTTATGAATTGGAAATTAAAATTTAGGCTGGGTGCAGTGGCACACATAATCCCAGCACTTTGGGACGCTGAGGCAGGTGGATTGCTTGAGCTTAGGAATTTGAGACCAACCTGGGCAATGTGGCAAAACCCTGTTTCTACGAAAAATACAAAAATTATCCAGGCTTGGTGGTGCACACCTGTAGTCCCAGCTATCACTGATGTGGGAGGATCACCTGAGTCCAGGAGGGTTGAGGCAGCAGTGAGCCGAGATCATGCCACTGCATTCTGTTACCTGAGTGACAGAGTGAGACCCTGTCTCAAAAGAAGAAAAAGAAAGAAAGAAATTAAAATTTAGAACAACTTGAAATAAATATCTTAATCTACCTAAAATAACAATGACGAACCCATTTTGTGTTAAGTAGCATTTATTTATGAAAAATAACTTTTCCAGAACAAAAAAATTCAGTGAGAAGAGTGGCATTGTTTTACGTATTTACAAACCTCTTGAATGTTTAGCTTAATTTAAGGCAGCTGGATGCATATATGTGCTTCTGCATTCAGTTTGGACATTTTGTTTTAGTGGAAGTATACAAAGAAAATATGGCTTTACAGGAATGTACCTAGAAAAGGAAGAACACTTTAATGGCCTTTTCAGGTCATTGTGGATATTCTTTCTTGATACTACATTAAAACTCCACAGGCAATAGTGGGTTCCACTGTGGAATCTGAAGCCATTTTAGTAAGCTCTTTATACTCTAAAATGCATGGGTCTTACATTTCAAATCAGTCTTTTATGCATTTATGATTCTGTTTTACTGAATTATTGTTTTACTGAGTTATGTAGATCTTCCAAATGCTGGCACATTTCATCATATATTTTTAAAATAGCACATTTGTTAACGTCATCCCCAGTATCATCAGAAAATTCAGATTTTAGGGAGCTGTCCACATCTTGGTGACGAATAAAAGTTTTCTGGAATTCCCATTTTTTTCTTGAAAGCTCAAATGTTATTGCTCACAGCAAATGTTGCAGTTGTTTCCCTTCTAGATTCTGCCTCTTTTTTCCCTAGAGTTAACTTTCTTTTTTTTTTTTTTAATATATATATTTTATTGCGTTTTAGGTTTTGGGGTACATGTGAAGAACATGCAAGATTGTTGCATAGGTACATACATGGCAATGTGGTTTGCTGCCTTCCTGCCCATCACCTGTATCTGGCATTTCTTCCCATGTTATCCCTCCCCAACTCCCCACCCCACACTGTCCCTCCCCTGGTTCCCCCACACAGACCCCAGTGTGTGATGCTCCCCTCCCTGTGTCCATGTGTTCTCATTGTTCAACACCCGCCTATGAATGAGAACATGTGGTGTTTGATTTTCTGTTCTTGTGTCAGTTTGCTGAGAATGATGGTTTCCAGGAGTTAACTTTCTAACTTCGAATCCCAATCATGGCCGCCCCTCCCTCTCCTCAAAAATAAAGTGTAGTTTCCTTGTCTTAGCC
>CAUYLG010062414.1:0-10620 GCA_963573385.1 Cacajao melanocephalus
GTGGCACATATACACCACAGAATACTATGTAGCCATAAAAAAGATGAGTTCATGTCCTTTGCAGGGACATGGATGAAGCTGGAAACCATCATTCTCAGCAAACTGACACAAGAACAGAAAACCAAACACTGCATGCTCTCACTCATAAGCAGATGTTAAACAATGAGAACACATGGACACAAGGAGGGGAACATCACACACTGGGGCTGTTGGGGGGTGGGGGGGGCTGGGGGAGGGATAGCAGGGGCTGGGGGAATTGGGGAGGGATAACATTAGGAAAAATACCGAAGGTAGATGATGGGGGTATAGATGCAGCAACACCATGGCTCGTGTATACCCATGTAACAAACCTGCACATTCTGCATGCACATGTACCCCAGAACTTATATATATATATATATATATATATATATATATATATATATATAACTTATATATATATATATAACTTATATATATATATATAACTTATATATATATATATAAAACTTATATATATATAAAACTTATATATATATATATATATAAAATGGTCAGGGCTTTGCATTCCTAGAATATACAGGGATACTCAAGGCCAATGATAGATCACCTGTTGGAAAAATACACCCCATGCACCCCTTAGCTCAATATATTCTTGACCAAACTTGAGTTTTTACATGAGCATGCCACTCCATCAGCCACTCTGATTAATATGACCAGAGTGGTTGGGGGCAAAATCATTTCATTTGTCTCTCTTAGGAGTTTTATAGTTTCAGGTCTTATGTTCAGGCTTTTAACACATTTGGAGTTATTTTTGGTACATGGTGTAAGGTCATGTTTTTTATTTGCACGTGGATAATCAGTTTTCCCTACACCATCTGCTGAAGAGACTAGTCTTTCCCCCAGTTTGTGGCCTTGGCACCCTTGTCAAATATCATTTGACCATATAAGTGAGGGCTTATTTCTGGGCTCTCTCTTCTGTTTCATTGGTCTGTGCGTCTCTCTTTATGTCAAAATAATACTATTTTGATTACTGTAGCTTTGTGATATGTTTCAAAATAGGAAATGTGAGACCTCCAGCTTCGTTTTTCTTCCTAAAGATTTTTTTGGCTATATGGGGTTTAGATTTTATATGCATTTTAGGGTTTTTAAAACTTTTTTAAAAAGAAGCCATTGGAATTTTGATAGGAATTTCATTTAATTTATAGATCACTTTGGGTAGTATTGTTATTTTAACAATATTAAGCTTTCCAATCCATGAACTTGGGAGGTCTTTCCACTTATTTTTATCTTCTTTAATTTTTTTAAAATAATGTTTTGTAGCAGTGATACAAGAAACAGGAGGGATGAATTAATGATATTTTACTATTATAAGATGCACTACCCCTGATGTAGTACAGTGTTATGTGAAAGTAGACTTGTATTAATTATAAATGTATATTGGAAACTCTAGGGCAACCAGTAAAGAAAGTAAAAAAAAGAAGTTTAAGTGACATGCCAGGAAGGAAGAGAACATGACATTGTATAAAGTGCTCAATTAAAACCACAAAAGGCAGAAAAACAGTGGAAAAGAAAAACAAGAATAAAAAACAAGGGCAAAAAATAGAAATCAGTAACAAATATGATATATTAATCCAACTATATCTGTAATGACTTTAAATGTCAGGGATCTAAATTTCACTAAGACAAAGACTAAGTAGATCTAAAAACAAGACCTAACTATATGTTATCTACAAGAAACACATGTTAGCCCAGGCATGGTGGCTTATGCCTCTAATCCCAGCACTTTGGAAGGCCAAGTTGGGCAGATCACGAGGTCAGGAGTTTGAGACTAGCCTGGCCAACATGGTGAAATCTGGTCTCTACTAAAAAAAACAAAAATTAGCGAGGCATGGTGGCATGCACCTGTAATCCCAGCTGCTCTGGAGGCTGAGGAAGGAGAATTGCATGAACCCAGGAGGCAGAGGCTACAGTCAGCCAAGATCATGCCATTGCACTCCAGTCTGGGCAACAGAGTGAGACTCCTTCTTGAAAGAGACATATTTTAAATATAAGGACATATATAGATTTAAAGTAAATGAATGAAAAAATATATACTATGCCAACACTAATTAAGAGAAAGTGGAAGTAGCTCTATAAATTTCAGGCAGAGCAAACTTCAGAGCAAGAACAGTTATCAGGGATAAGGAGGAAAATTAAATAATGAAACAGTGTTCAGTACCCCAAGAAGACATAATTTTTTTTTTTTTTGAGATGGAGTTTTGCTCCATCACCCAGGCTGGAGTGCAATGGCGCAATCTCGGCTCACTGCGACCTCCACCCCCTGCAATTCTCCTGCATCAGCCTCTCAAGTAGCTAAGATTACAGGCACCCGCCACCACACCCAGCTAATTTTTAGTTTTTAGTAGAGATGGGGTTTTATCATGTTGACCAGGCTGGTCTCAAACTCCTCACCTCAGGTGATCCCCCTGCTGGGATTATGGGCGTGAGCTACCGTACTTGGCTGACAATAATTTTTTGTTTTTTAGACACAGTTTCACTCGTTGTCCAGGCTGGAGGTCAATGGCTTGATTTTGGCTCACCGAAACCTCCACCTCCTGGGTTCAAGCGATTCTCCTGCCTCAGCCTCCCAAGTAGCTGGGATTACAGGCATGTGCTACCACGCCTGGCTAATTTTGCATTTTTTAGTAGAGACAGGGTTTCTCGATGTTGGTGAGGCTGGTCTCAAAATCCTGACCTCAGGTGATCCACCCGCCTTGGCCTGGGCTTACAGGTGTGAGACACCTTGCCTGGCCGACACAGTAATTCTTAATTTTTATTCACCTAACAATAGGGCATCCAAATATGTAAGGCAAAAATAGAACTACAAGAAGAACTGGATGAATCTACTATTATAGTTGGAGACTTTAACACTCCTATATCAGAAATGGACACAGTCAACAAGCAGAAAACCAGTAACGACATAGTTGAATTCAATAAGACCATCAATCAACCGTATATAATTGACACGTATAGAGTACTTTATCCAGCAGCAGGCAGCAGATTACAGTTCTTCTCAAGATCACGTGGAGCATACACCAAGATAGATCATACTCTGGACTATAAAACACACCTCAACAAACGTAAAAGAAGTCATATAGTGTCTGCTTTCAGACCACATGAAATTAAACTAGAAATTGATATCAGAAACGTAGCTGAGAATCACAAATACTTGGAGATTAAACAACATATCTTTAAGTAATGTATGAGTCAAAAAAGTCTGATGAAAAGAGTAAAATATTTGAAATAAATGAAAATATAACTTGCTAAAATGTGTAAGATACAGCAAAAGCAGTGCTTAGAAATTTATAGCATTGAATACATATATTAGAAAAGAAGATTTAAAATCATTAGTCCAGCTATCAGCTTTTAGCTCAGAGGAGGACAATGTGAAACTTTCTTCAGTTGTCCTGAATTTGGGTTCATAGAACACCAGCCACCTCCACCATGCCACTGAAGAAAAAAGTAAAATAAAATAATTAATCCAATATTTTGCCTTAGGAAACTAGAAAAAGAAGAGCAAATTAAGTCAAAATAAACAGAATAAAATAAATAAAAATTGTAGCAGATATTGATAAAACTGGAAGCAGGAAAGCAATAGAGAAAAATAACAAAACCAAAATCTAGTTTTTTTAAAAAATCAAAAAAGTTGATAAACCTTTAGGCAGGCTTACTAAGCAAAAGAGAGGGAAGACACAATTACTAATATCAGAAGTGAAAGAGGGGGCATCACTACCAATCCCATGGACACTAAAAGAATAATAAAGGAATATTATGGATAACTCTATGCCCACACATTTGATAACCTAGATGAAATGGACCAATTACTTAAAAGACACAATCTGCCAAAATTAACACAAAAAGAAATCAACACTTTTAGTAAATTTATATTGATTAAAGAAATTGGATTAATAATTAATAACCTTCCAAAACAGAAAGCACGAGGCCCAGATGGATTCATTAGTGAATGCTTCCAAACATTTAAGGAAGAATTATACCAAACCTCTATAATCTCTTCCAGGAAGCAGAGGTGATACTTCCTAACCCATTCTGAGGCTGGCATACCCTAATATTCAAATTAGACAAAGACATTACAAAAGCTTGATGCAGTGGTTCACACCTGTAATCCCACACACCTTGGGAGGCTGTGATGGGATGATCACTTGAGTTCAGGAGTTCAAGACTAGCCTGGGAAAATAGCAAAACCTCATCTCTACCTTAAAAAGAAAATTACTGGGCACAGTGGCTTATGCCTTTAGGAGGCATTTCTACTAAAAATACAAAATTAACTGGGTGTGGTGGTACATGCCTGTAATCCCAGCTACTCAGGAGGCTGAGACAGGAGAATTGCTTGAACTTGGGAGGCAGAGTTTGCAGTGAGCTGAGATCACACCATTGCAGTCCAGCCTGGACAACAAGAGTAAAACTCCTTCTCAAAAAAAAAAAAAAAAAAAAAAAAGCTGGTATGGTGGCACACACCTATAGTCTCAGCTACTCGAAAAGCTGAAGTGGGAGGATCACTTGAGCCCAGGAGATCAAGGCTGCAATGATCTGTGATCATGCCACTGCACTTTAGTTTGGGCAACAGAGTAAGTACTTGTCTAGAAAAAAAATAATTCGAGAAAAGAAAACAATAGAGTAATTAATTCTATCAGGAATGCTGGTTTCTTCATCTTTGAGGCTATGACAAACAGGACCATTTTATCCATTGAATAATATAGACCCCCACACCAAGGGTCTGTGAGCTTTTCAGGGTTCTATAAAAAATGTTTTATATATGAGAAAAAGAATCTCCAATTTACAAAAAGAAAACTGCAAAATCCTATACATTGCCAAAGCTGTAGAAACTGAACTCCTAGTCTTTTGATTCCCCCTTTTTTATGGCTCCGAATACCATAGGATTGCCAGCATTTCTGGCCCCAGTGGCAAATCTAGCCCTAATATAGATGCTGTAGGGGAATACGATCCTCCGATAGTCAGATGGATGCCTAAGCTATCATAGCCTAATGACATTGCAACATCAGTCTTTGAACTTCCTTGTGCTGATCCATTGTTCACCAGTCCACCTTCTGATTCCCATGCAGGTCTGCAGAGAGGATGCGTATGTTTTTGGGTATTTCTGCTCTCTGTAACAATGCTTTTTCAGGTACACCAATACAATAGCTTGTGATTAAGAGCTGTCACACCACATGTCTAGAATTTTAGAAGAAAATAGGCTAATCTGGGCGTGGTGGCTTATACCTGTAACCCGAGCACTTTGGGAGGCTGAGGCAGGCGGATCATGAGGTCAGGAGTTCGAGACCAGCCTGACCAACATAGTGAAACTCTGTCTCTATTAAAAATAAGAAAAATTAGCCGGGCATGGTGGTGGGCACCTGTAATCCTAGCTACTCCGGAGGCTGAGGCAGGAGAATCACTTGAACCCAGGAGGCGAAGGTTGCAGTGGGCTGAGATCGCACCATTGCACACCAGCCCAGGTGACAGTGTGAGACTCCATCTCAGATGAAAAAAAAGGAAATAGGCCAATCATGTCAACATTATTATTATTATGGTCCCTCATGGTCATACATTTCTCAGTGTAAATTAAACTGCTAATTTAAGAGGGACGAGGAATATTCTCACACATCTTGTCATCCATATCTTTAGTTTTAAACTTAGTTCTAGCTGATTCAGGCCTTGTGAAGCCTTGTTTTATCTTATTCTCAATGTCCAGGTTCTAACCTCTACTGTTCTTCCATTGTTGACCTTCCCTTGCCAGGCCTATCTTAACAGCCGAACCTTGGGCTTCTGTCTCTCTCTATTTTTTTTTTTTTTTTTTTTTTTGAGACAGAGTCTCACTCTTGTTTCCCAGGCTAGAGTGCAATGGCACGATCTTGGCTCACCACAACCTCTGCCTCCTGGGTTCAAGGGATTCTCCTGCCTCAGCCTTATGTATAGCTAGGACTACAGGCATGTGCCACCATACCCAGCTAATTTTTGTATTTTTAGTAGAAACTGGGTTTCACCATGCTAGCCAGGATGGTCTCGATCTCCTTACCTCATGATCCGCCCCCCCGGCTTCTCAAAGTGCTGGGATTACAGGCATGAGCTACCGTACCCAGCCTGTTTCTCCATCTTTAACTGTGCTGTTTTAGGCCCTCTTGGGTAAAGCCCTGTCAACTCAATCCCCAGGTTTCTTGGGCCACAGTGATGCCCCTGAGGTTTGTGCTCCCTGAATGCCCCAGAGCTGGAAACTAGGCAGCTTTTGCACATAAAATTCCTTTTTTATAAAAGTGTCCAGGCTGGGCATGGTGGCTCACACCTGTAATTCCAGCACTGTGGGAGGCCGAGGCTGGTGGATCATGAGGTCAGGAGTTTGAAACCAGCCTGACTAACATGGTGAAATCCCATCTCTACCAAAAATACAAAAATTAGCTGGACATGGTGGCGTGCACCTGTAATCCCAGCTACTCAGGAGGCTGAGGCAGGAGAATTGCTTGAACCTGGGAGGTGAAGGTTGCAGTGAGCCGAGATCACGCCACTGCACTCCAGCCTATGCAACAGAGCGAGACTCCATCTCAAATAAAAATGATAATAATAATAATTTCTCACTAGTATATACTAACAGGTATGAGATACTGATTTTAAAGACTGTTTTAACGAAAGCAAATAATAGAACAGTGCCTTATAAGCCAATATTTAAAGGAAGCTGAGAGCATTATGAAATATTTTATTTTTATTGGTTGGTAATTGTATCTGGATGGCTCGTGAAATTACTGTAACATCCTTGATTTTATTATTCCCTCAGGAATTCCTTCTTTATTTTAAATGTGTTTTATGCACTGAGTGCATTTAGTGTCTCCAGTCTGTTAGACAATTACAACACTGTACAGACACAGAGCTATGCAGTGTGACTATTTTAACTATAGATTAGCTTCCTAGGAAGAGCTGTGTTGGTATCCTTTTCCATTTAGAGTCAAAAGGAGTCTGATGGCAGTCCTTTACAAAGAGCTGTTGAGATGACTGAATCTTCCTGAAATTTGAATAATTATGAAAGATGGATTGTTTTTTTAAAGACAGGCTCTCACTCTGTCACCCAGGCTGGTGTGCAGTGTCACCATCATGGCTTACTGCAGCCTATATCTCCCTGGCTCAGGTGATCCTCCCACCTTAGCCTCCCAGGTAGCTGGGACTACAGGCTCCAACTACCATTCCTGGCTAATTTTTGTATTTTTTGTAGAGATGGGGTTTTACAATGTTGCCGACTGGTCTCGAACTCCTGAGCTTAAGTGATCCTCCCATCTTTACCTCCCAAAGTGTAAGGATTACAGGCGTGAGCTACTGTGCCCAGCCAAAAAAGATTGAAATCTTTTATTTCTGATAGAGACCACAAAGAGCTTGCTGTGTAGGACTGACCCCAGCTTCCCTTTTTATTTCCTGCATTTTTCTTCTGTTGCTCTTCAGAGAAGCTTTATGATATGAATGAATTAATGTGTGTGTGTGTGTGTGTGTGTACACACATATATCTCCATTCAAAAGCTATAGCACATGTATGTTTGTGTGTATGTGTATATATGTGTGTTTACATAAGTATACACACATACACACACACACACACACAGCTATAGAAAATATATATCTTGTGACTAAAATTCTCTGAACTACCAGTAACTCCAGAAATCCTATTCTGGAAGACAATGAGTAACATCTAATTCATTGTCTTTGAATTATCACAAAAGGAATATGAAAATGTGGTTTCTACTGCAATGTAGTTAAGATGGGTATTCTTGGAGGCCATGGTTCCAAGAAATTTGTTTGACAACTGTATTGAGTAGTATATTTCTCCACTTCATTTATTTTTTCCCTTGAAAAATAATTAAGAAAAATGTGTTATTCTTCTTTCAAGTTCTTTTTTTCCTGGCTTACATAGTGAGTATGTTACTAGCAGAACTTTCTCTAAAATGAAAGGAAGTCATTGCTAAGAAGAGACAAAAAGTTAACAGGATTAAGGGAGTAAAAAGGCACATGGAATTGCTGGGTATGTCCAGAATCTGAGAAGATTTGAGAAGAGGAGCAGCAAGAATTTTTGTATTTTAGAATTTGAGGGGTCCTCCTGGCTTGGTTTGAAAAACACATTCAGATTAAAATTTGAAAAAAAAATCCAGTAAGATCTAGTGGGAAGATAAGCTAGAATCTTGTTACAAAAAGGGTCACAGGCCTTGACTGTATATTTTAAATGAACTTCTTAATTTCATATCAAAATGCATAGATACCATCTTACCCTCTGTTCTTGCCCTCCTCCATTTCCTTGTTTCTGGCGTGTTCTGCATCCTGCGCTGCACAAGGGTTCAAAGACCTAAGAGGGAACGGTGGGGGATAAAGAAAGACACAAACATAACATAGAGAAAGCTGGGCCAGGCAGTCGGGGAGAGTGAGATGTCAGTTTCTCCGGCCCCGACCTGTCTCAGAGTACTTTATTTTATATGTTTACAAAGCACATAGCAGAGGAAGGGTGCAGTCACTTAGAACAGCCTGTGGTTATAATTCTCATACTTCAGTTAAAATACTTCAGCTAACAACTATCTTGCAGCAAGGTCAGCGAAAGCTGGTTATCTCTCTAGGTCCTTCTGCTCTTCTCCGAGACATACACATTCTCCTATTATGGTTTCACTTCTCTGGAGTTCACCCAAAGTTCACAGCAGCCTTGCTGCTGTTCCCCCCAGAGGGGGTGGGCTACTCTGGCTCTCTACACTTGTTAAATCCTGACCTTTCTCTGTAGCCCCTCCCATTTCCACCCTGGAGGTCTGGCTGTCAGAACTTCTCCCAGGTTGCCTGGGTCTCCAAGGTAGCACCCATTAGCCATGTTGCTTCTGGGCAAGGCATCTGTTTCTGTGCAAAGAGAAAATGCTATGGTGAGTCACCAGTCCTCCTTTCCTAACAAAAGAGCATTGTACTGTGCTGTTTGATTTGGGCTCTTGTGTGCAACTTGTGATTGCAAACTAATGGGGCCATGAGGCACAGCTCCAGTGACACACCTCTCAAGTTGCATTATAATGATCTTATTGGGACGTGCCACATTAGACTGTGAGACCCTTTAAGCCTGGGATGCTTTTAGTTTTGTGTTGCCAGCCCTAAGCACACTGTGCCTAGCTCAGGGTAAGTGCTAAACAAACGTCTCTTGATGAGAATACTACAGGAGGAAGGGAAGGGTTGTGCTGTACACCAAGAGTGGAAGAGATACACTTTAAGAAATAGGCTCACCTTTGTGTGGCCTGCAGAGGGCGATCTTGCATCATAGCTATACCGTGCATCCATTGCCCATCAACGGTTTCCTTGAGTGTACCTTTTCAGTAAAATCACAGGTGGTGAGACTGCCTGGAAATTTAGACTTAAACCTGCCCAAACACATTAGGATATCATTAGTTGCACAGAACATTACAGTTAGTCCAAAGGCACAAGAACATTCCAGAATTTGCATAAAGAATACTAAGCCATGACATCTCAGAAAGTCAAACCTAAGGAAGAAAAGTTGCCTGTTTAGTCTTCTGTTTTAATAATTCTTAAATTGGAAGGCTTTTGATACTTACTTGACGAGCCAGTTCATCTAATCCAGCTACCTCATTTCTCAGATGAGGAAATAGGTTTATAAAACTGGTCCTTTAGACTCCTCAAGGTGATATATCCACAGAAAAATTAAACTCTCAATTCAGGCTTTAGATTTGTGTTGAGAACATGTGGCAAAGTGTCCATTTGGAAAAAATGCACCTAAAGCCCTCTCTCTCCCTCTCCTTATTTAAATAGAAAGATTTAAAAATAAAAATATGGCCAGGCATGGCAGCTCATGCCTGTAGTTCTAGCACTTTGGGAGGCCAAAGTGTGAGGATTACTTGAGCCCAGGAGTTCGAGACCAGCTGGCACAATATAGTGAGACCCAGTCTCTGAAAAAATTAAAAATTAGCAAGGTAGGAGAGAGATCCAAGATGGTCGATTAACAACAGCTCAGGATTGTAGCTCCCAGTGAAAGCACAGAGAGCAAGTGGACGCTGCACTTTCAGATGAATTTTTGTTGCCCACAGACTGGGAGATTCCCGGCGGAGGAGCCACACGGGTCACCAGCGCGATTTTTTGGCCGGCGCGGCTGTTTTGCCGGCGCCCCGGCACGGCGCTTCTCAGTGCGGAGTATACGGGACGGGGTGCCCTTTGAGTCTGGCTCAGCTGGTCCCATCCCCACAAGGCGAACAGCAATTGGAAACGCTGAGGACTGAGAGTTTCACAGTAAGCTCAGCTGAACCGGGAAGGTCCAGCTCTGTGGGGAAGGGGCGTCCGCCAAAGGAAAACTAAGAAACAGAAAAAACTTCATCACCGGGCGGAGAGATCCAAGATGGCCGATTAACAACAGCTCAGGATTTTAGCTCCCATTGAAAGCACAGAGAGCGAGTGGACGCCGCAATTTCAGACGAATTTCTGTGAAACACAAACTGGGAAATTCCCGGCGGAGGAGCCACACGGGTCGCCAGCGCGACTTTTTTGGCCAGCACGGCTGTTTTGCCGGCGCCCCGGCACGGAGCTTCTCAGTGCGGAGTATATGCGACTGGGTGCCCCCTGAGTCGGGCTCATCTGGTC